>JAYRBW010001220.1:0-14010 GCA_036023295.1 Invenusta paracnida | reverse complement strand
CAGCTAATTGTACGAGAAGTGTTGCATCAGCAGCCTCAAAATTCAAGTCGTCGTTTATCAGAGGAACTTGATATCCCAAGGTCAATGCTACAGCGCATAATAAAAAAGCTCGGTCTGAAGGTGTGGCGCCCAAGATTATTACAGCAGCTCAACGAAGAAGATCCTGGTCGCCGTTTGCAGTTTTGCGACGAATTTCAGGTGTTATTTAATGACTATCTAAACATTCTATAGACAGATGAGGCTAACTTTAAATTAAACGGGCAGATAAATCGCCATAATTGTTTTTTTAATTGCGAGGACAATCCCCATGAGGTGTCTACTAAATCAGTGAATAGCCCTGGTGTCACAGTTTGGGCAGGCATATGCCCTATATCCATAATCGGACGCTATTTCTTCCCAGGAACAGTCTCTGCTACAAATTACCTGCACATGCTAGACACTTTCGCTATTCCAGCCCTCCGTCAACTCCGTGGTGCTGCTGGAGATAACTACGATATGTGGTGGCAACAAGATGGAGCTCCACCGCATTTTACCCAGATTGTCAGAGAGAGACTGGATGAAGAGTTTGCTGCGAGATGGATCCGCAGACGGGGTAGTATCGAATGGCCTGCTCATAGCCCTGATTTATCGCTCCTAGATTTCTCAGTTTGGGGCATTGTAAAAGAGTTGGTGTTTAAAGAAAGATGTCAAAATGTGGAAGACCTCAAACAACGGATATCTTATGCTTTTACCACATTTGATGAAGAATTGTGAAGCACTTACATTTGTCAATCACTTCGTGGTAGAGTTTCACAATATATCAAGGCAAACGGTGGACACTTTGAAAACCACAGGCAATAATTTTTATAAATATCCATATATATACTAGTATGCTATGTTATGTTACACATGCATCTACTTTATTAAATTCTATTATGATAACATGTTTTAAGTTCATCGGTTACTTATATGGGCCACACTGTATATAAACATAGTTTAACTGTCATTATGTTATATACTATAATTATCATATTTCAAATGCAACCGATTAAGGAAAATTTCGAAGAAAGTTATATTTAGAATATAACTACAGTGAGTGAATAATATTTTGAGTATAATCGGATTATCAACTATTGCTTTCAGACAAACACTGACCTACATTGTGGAAAATAAAGCTGCTTCCCCCAGTCAACGCCCCACAGCAAGCAATAGAAATAACGCGTATCCAATCAATTTTAACATTAAGAAGTTCCTAACATCCTATATCAATGGGAAGGACGAGGGTTCCTCTTTGCCTCCTCTGACTCTACCCCTCGGCAAATATGTTCCCATCAAGTCCCTACAGATGGAAATGCCTCTCTCTGAGGTGTCCAACAAGAAAGAATCCGAGGACCCTCTTCGCTTTCAGGTCCTCCACATCATGACCAAAATCCGGGATGCTGTTTATCAGCAGGACTCCTCACTCCTTCTCCTCATAAACAAGTGGGTCCGCCTTCTCAGGAAATGCTCAAAGACCCTTATATTTGAGGTATTTCAAGAGTGCTTACACGTTCACGATGAGCATCCACAAGTTCTGTGAGTTTTAAGTCTATTGAAACTTTTCATTTAACGTATATATATTTTCATTTTCATATATTTCTGATTGGTTCCGAATTTAAATATTTTTCAACAGTGTTTTGTATTTTTGTGGAAAATGTTAAAATTCTTTAAAAGATCACATCTTTTATAATCTAAATTTCTATAGTTTACAAATACATACCTACATTTATTTATAGTGCATATATATATATCAATCAGTATATATCGGCAAAAAGTATGATGAAGTGCGTGTCATAAAAATTGTCCTATAAAATTGCTTTATTTAAAATATGCTCACTTTTAAAGATGTATACAAAAATTGTGTTATCATTTATTTGTTCATCTTTGGCAACTCCAAATAACCATTGCGTGGACAACGGGATAAAATACATATTAGTTATAGTTCATATAATGTATTAAAACAATCGCGTTGTCCTCGAACCATTGTTGAAAAATTAAGATTATATCTATTTGGCCCTTATTAATACATATTAAGGGTCCTAACAGAATATTATACACTGGTATATTATATACATATATATTTAAGAATATACTCAAATTGAATATAATTCGGAACAATTTTCTGTTATTAATGATTATTATTTTATCAAAAATAATATTCTTCGTTGTTTTATTGGTTTCTTAACTATCTAAAAATTACATGTACATACATATATCGATAGTTTATTCGTATGTTTATCTTAGAAATATGTACGACTAGAAATACGAAGGGGATAACCTCATAAATATAAGAGAATAGAAGGGACAAGCCTATTAAGAGTCGTCGATATTTTATGTGCAAGCGAGTAATAAGCTAGGACGGGGAAAATCCAAGAGCTATTTATAGACTAAAGTTTTATATGAAAAAGTGGTACGAATGTAGGTATCATGATTTCGCTACAGATATCTTAGCTAAGGAGTAATAATGTTACTAAAATTATATAAAATCATTCCAAAGCTGAAGATTTCTATTTTTTATGTATGTGAACGGAAAACCTGTAGCTATACCATTAAATTTAAACTAGCTTATTGTATACAATAATTCTCTAAAACTCAATAACTTATTTGCACATATCTGTATCTGAGGCTTTTTAATTTTCTATGTAGCTTATTGTAGTTGTTTCCTTGTGGAGTCACTTGATTCTGCGCAGCATTATGATCGGATGTCTGGTTGCACGAAATTGCACATAATTTTAGTTTATTATTTCCCTTCTATACACTCCTATTTCTATGGGAATAACGGAATAAGATATTTTTAATTCTATCATTAGCAATGTGTTCAATACCGCGTATATTTACACATGTAATGTCTTCATTGTGTATTTATTTAAACTTATATAATAAATAATATATAAATATTTAAATGATATATTTGCGTATTCATTATATGTAGAAATATTTTTAAATTTTTGACAGACTACTTAACTTTTGTATTTACAAGTTGTAGGTATTCTATATAGTTAAGGAAACTGTCCCATTCATATTAATTTAATTTGAAATACTGTTTAATTTACCAGTATTAATAATTGAACTATTGCATTGTCATCCCCTTACTCACTTTAATACCTACAGGAATATTCTTGAGGACATCCTTCCAGCAGTTGCAACACGGGAGGCAGTGGAAGTACTGGTCGATAGCTACGTTCTTATTCCCACTCAGGCAGTCAATGACGACCAGATCGTGGCTGGAAGGATTCGAAGTCTCGCTATGATGAACAATGTCATCCATGATACACTCATCACAAAGCTCATGGTAAACGCTTCATTTGTATTATTAGTTAGAGTGTTTTCTATGTATTTTTTTTTTAAGATTGGCATATTTTTTAAATAAAAATAATATAAAAATATATTTCTTAAAATGTGTCCATAATCAATATTTTAATTCTTAATTTATCTACACCGTGTTTCACTGTAGAAGACCACTTTTCAGTATACTGCCTGACTATAAATAGAAGCCTAGTTTGAGAATAACAATTTAGAAAGGGCTATAACCTGTAGTAGAACTCAACCTTTAATAACAAAACACATGAAAGGGGGCTCAAAAATCAATATTATTTTCTTAGTTAACAATTTTTGGTTCATAATTTATTAATTACATAGTTAATTTTCATTTATTATTTCTTTTTTTTAATTGCTACACAATTCATTATTATATTAAATTATCCTTTAAGACTCACAAAAAAATACAATTATTTAAAAAAGACGTCAATATAACAAGTCCAAGTACCTTATAATGTCATACACGATGCATTTTTATATTTATATCCACCATAAAAATATACAGCTATATAAATAGGTAATAATGACAATAATAATATTTTTAATTGTTTACGTTATATTTTCAAAGTTGTTGCCATAGAGTGTGTACTCTATGGTTGTTGCCTTGTATTTTTATTATTTTTAGGAAGCAACCAAAAATCCGGTAGTAAAGCGTCGAACTTCAAGACGGGAAACACTCAAATCTCTTTGGCTAACTATCGGCAGCCTTGGCAAAACCTTCTTACAAAGGGAAATGTCGCGTGAAGGCAAAGGACAGTTAATCAATGAAGAGACTCTATCCAACTACTTCAAGGAGCAGATCGCTACGACCGATATTGTTGCTATGACACTTCAAGAGAAGCTGGTCGTGATTTATCAAGCTGTCGGAAACGCAGGACTCAAACCAATGATGAGTCATCTCATTCAGGTCATTTATGAAGAAAAAACATTCCCAATTTCAGTGCGCGTTCACGCTATCTACGCCTTTAGAAAGCTTGCAGCTAAGTATGCCGATACTGTTCAAAAAATGTTGATGCCCATTGTTTTGAATGTCGAAGAAGACGTTGAACTGCGCATTGCTGGTTACATTATAGTGATGAAGTCTCGTCCTCAAGAAGGCATTTTGCACACTATTAGACAGCAGATCATTCGAGAGCCTATCGAGCAGTTCAGGTCCTTTGTCATGTCACACTTGTTAGCTTATACAGAGAACCCAGGTAGATGTCGCTTCGAAGTTCGCCGGAATGTGTCCCGTCTATTGGAGACTCTGGAAATTCCAGATTCCGGTTTGCAGTATTCACAATCTTACAAATTTCCTTTGATGTCAGAGAATAAGCTGACTTTGTACTCTAATCTGCTTTGGACGCCAAATGACTTCCTTCCACGAACTGGAAATATGCGCATTGAAGCGGAATTTTTGAATAAAAATTTTGACATGTTTGAATTTGGTTTTCGAATGGAAGGAGCACAGAGTTTGCTCGAGAAAATGTTTGGACCGCAGGGAACCTGGTATGAAAAGAAATCCTGGGAGGAGTTAATAAAAACATACGATGAAGTCGTAGCAGAATCTGATACTGGTTTTGGTGTATACTTCAAATTATTTGGAGATATAATGGGTTACTGGCCATTGGAAGCTAACCTTCAAAACATTATAAAGGAAGGCTATATTGGAGTAAAGAGCAAATGGATAAATATCCTACTAAAAGGTAAACCAATAGATTTTGAAACAATTAAGACAATCTATACTGATTCAGTTATTCGAATGCCAACAACATTTGGCTTCCCCTTTGTTTCCAATATTACTTCCGTCATATATGCGGATATCAAAGGAAGCCTTCAAATTAACGGAGAACTTTTCAACAATGATAACGTCAATGCACAGATTAAATTTGACCCTAAGGTCATTTCATCACACAGTATAATCGGAGGTATTGATGGCACTCTTATTGAATCATATTCTGATATTAATATCAGTGTTTCAATTCCTCGTGTTAATGACCTTGTTTTCAATGTCATAGTTGAGAAAGACCTCCGCCTACAATTCAAAAGACCAACTACCAACTGGAATATTCTTTCCTTCCAATCTCATCTGTCTAGCTGGATAGTGGAACGCTTTGCAGAAGACTCTAGGATCTTCAAAAGAGACGTTAGACCGAAGTTTTCCACACAAGAACAATGCAATGGAGTCAAGAAAAATACAGTGAGCCTTTCATCTGTTGGACTTCAGCTAAATTACGACACATCCATTCAACATACAACATTTGCTCGCAATATGATACATCCACTGTTTGCTCAGAACCATCATTTGAATATTCAACTCGAAAGTACAGATAATGTTCAGAATGGAATAGAATTAAAGCTCTCCTTTGACTCTGTCAACGACAATGCGAAAGACCCTAACTTATCTACCGAATATAAGGCTGTTGCTACCCTTCTTAGTAAGTTTTCTATCAATAAATAATTTTAAGTTATACCTATTCAAGAAAGTTTCACAATTAAAATATAAAAGTATATATATATATATATATACGTATGTATATATATATGTAATGTATACATTTTACAAAAAGTATGTATAAAAGATTACAGATTAGTTACTATTAGAAATTAACATCTATGGCCATAATGTATTCTTCAATGTTTTGATCGAAACGTTATTTTCAGGAAGCCCCTTCTACAAGAAAGATTCTCCAATGATAAATATAAAATACAAAAGGCTTTCTCAAGATACACTAGATTCTCGTGAGATATTCCAAGCCTCATTTACGGGGGAAAAGCTAAGTGAGAAGAACTTTCAATACGAATGTCGGTTTCAAAAGTATGGAGTTGATGATGCGTCTAGTTTCAAGGTAAACATAGTACACTATAATCATTACTCAAATTTATATTGATCTTTATTTCTCAATATTATTAAATTTTATGTAGGTATTACATCAATAAATAATTAATCTAAAGATAAAAAATTCAATCTAATTATCTACATTTAATCTAAATTAAATAAAAATTCTAATCTAATCTAAAAATCTAAAATCTATCATTTAAAGATGACATATGTATGTAATTATATATAACTAAATTATATAAAAATATATCTGTCAGTTACAATAATTTTAATATATATTAATGTACAGATATTTAACAATACAATTCTAGTTAGTGTAATTATTCATATGTTTCCATTTCTTTACATCTATTTCAGTATCAAATTAGAGGAAACATAACTTTACCTAAAGATTTAATATTTAACACAAATAATCCATTTGAGATTCCTATTGCCGATTCAACTTTTACCGGATTTTTCTTCACCGCCAATTTTTTTAATGAAAGAAATGAAACTATATTGAAATGGACTGTAAGTATAATGAATTATTTATGCTTTTCATTTTCGATGTAATCTACCACTTGCAGAACTCAACAATATTTTCAATAAAAATAGATTTTATATTTAAATGATATGTATACATATATCAATATATAAAAGCTAATATGATAATCGACATTTATTTCATTTAACTGAAACATAGAATGTATGGATGGATTTATTATTAAAAGAACTATTTTGAATAAAAGAATCACTTGATGTAAATTAATATTATTAGAAATCATTTTATCTTAATCTTTTCACAACACTCGGCTTTCAGTCGGTCCTCGGTATGTCTGAGGAAGCAAAACAATTTGTGAAATCAATCACAAATAATCCAACAATATTTGCCTCCATGTCTTCGGTACTTTCCCAATGTCTGACCGACAGAGCCAAAGGATTCAGCAATAGTCCTTCTTGCTTCAACTCCTGGACATATCTTAACTTCTACAACCTTCAAAATGATACCTTCACCTATACTGACAAGGTATAAGTATGTTTTGTCATTTGCAATGAATCAGTTAGTCTTAAGATCTCTTAATCCAGTTTACTCGTTAACTCAGACAATTTTAATTATTAATTTCCCTTCATTTTCGTTAATTCGAATCATTGAGAAATAGAAATTTGTTAGTAATACAGTATAAATAACGGAAAAATGTATATTCATAGCTATATTTAATAGATGGAATTGTATAGTATATTGACACAAGTGCTAGAGAGATTTATACTAATTAGACTTAATTGAATATCCCTTTTTATATTATTCTGAAAATGTTAGAATAAGAATTATTCTAGAATATCACTTAATTTTTCTTCCAAAAAATGATATTTTTATTGTACAGAAGATTTCTCTTTTCTTCTTTATTTATTAATAGAATAGCAATATCATGAGCAGGAAATAATAATTTCATAAACAAGTTATACTAATTACTTTAAACAATATATAAAAGATTTAAACAAGAAATATAAGGATCCACATTTCAAGTTTTAATTCTGGAAACTATAAATTAGCGATATACTAAACAATAATAATAGTGAATAAGCCCGTTTAACCAAACTAAATATTTTAAATGTTCAATGAAATTTATAAAATCTTACTTACATGCCCCTGATAGATGTCGGAATCCTGGCGAAAAACGTTCGACTACTTGGTTGAGCTGCTGATGCTCCAGCTGTCTACCGGACTCCAAATTGACGCCCACTCTCAAGTGGACAAAATTATCCCCGAAACCGGAAAAGAGGGCAACAACATGAATGAGATCCATTTCTCTACTTTCTCCTCACCTAGTGATTGGCGGATTGTGGGAATGAACCTCTATCAAAACAGTCTCCGGCGGAGTGTGAGCCAGATTCTGACCCCACGGTTCTATATCAATCACCTCCAAGCGGTGTGTCGGCTCTACCCAGGAGCGCTCAGGGCGCTTACCGATAATAAATATCCAGGTGAGAGTTCAAACCCTCTACGAATGTTTTCTTCTTTGTTTTCTTCATATTTCTCATGACATGGCCTTACTTAAAAGTTATGAGTGCACAATTTATAGAAAAGGAAATCCTAGTAACTAAACAATTAAATGTAGCATGTATATTTCTGAAGATATAGATTACTTTTTTGTATAAATTTATCAAGATTTCTATTTAGTGGCATATTCAGTAATAGTTTATATTATTTGACAATATAGGTATATATTTACTTGTAATGTAGTTATATACAACAAAGTATTAAAAACGCACATTTATACACTGTCATAAAGTCATAATTAGTTTCATAGTGGACTAGTTTCATTATGAACGTTATCGGCCTCCAGAGCAGCCTGGCAGATCTGAATAACAAAGCAAACTAGCACTTCTGATCGCTAAGTGCTAAGTGCAACCATCATAGCTTCCAACCAGGAACGAGAGAATATATATTTAGAGTTAAACGAGATTCAAGCTCATAATTATTGAGTACATCAAAAATATTATGTTTTAATTAACATAAATATGTGCTATTCCAAGAAAAAAATATTATTACTATGAATGCAAACGCATTCTCGTTAAATAACTAACTAAGCATTTACATAGAATAAAGTTAGTAACCTATAATTATTAATAAATGGTGGTTGATCATTTTTATATTTTTTGTCTTTAAAGCATTTAAAATTCCAGGTGGGTCAAAGGGGAGGGGGTAACCTATACTTAAAAGTCGGTTTTTATGAATCTGCTATTTTTTATTTGAAATTAATTGTAAAAACATTTCATAGTCTATAATTACTACATTTATTTAAAGATATTTATATCAATTAAATATAGTTTTCTGTAGAGAAAAAAAGAATAATAATCAAATATTTCCAATTTTTACTCAAAAAGCCACCTGTCACTTGCGAGCTTCAAGCGATCTCCGAGGTCAGATCCAAACCTTCGATGGCTTTGTCTACAATGTGGATAGAATGATTCCGCCTCTTAAGCAAGGCTACACCGCTCAACTCGTGCTCAGTCAGGACATCCGCAATCGATTCCAGGTCTCGGCTATTTCCCTCGCTCCGGACACCCAAATATTCAGGGTAATTGGGCGCAATGTAGGCGTGGTCAGCCTGATCACACAGTTTGGCAACCCGCTCCAAATAGTGCACAATGACCAATCGGTTGATCAGAAGCTGCCCTACGTTTTTGGAGACAAGTAAATTATTTACATTTTATCTGAAAATTTGTTTTGAAATATGATTTATTTATGAAAATATTTTTGATGTATTCTATATTTTTTCTTTAGATGTATATGCATATATATATATATACATATTTATTTATTTAATGGAACAAACATCAAATTATTTTTATATTGAGCTAACTTTCAGGGCATCGTGTAAGTACAATACTGTGATTTAAAATATAGAATTATTCTATTTTAAATGCAAAAATGTAGCTTATATTAAAATCAAACATATCATTTTTAGTAAAAATAAATGCATTAGAAGCCTTTCATATCTTTAATCTTTCCTTGTGCACACGTAAACATTTTGTTAAAAGCCTTCACAATACCTGATAATTGAGTTCACTGAATTACCTAATCTCTAACTACATAATTTAATGATCTATACACCATTCAGTATTCAATAATACATTCTTCAATATTCAACTAAATGTATTTCCTTCTATCGTAGTGCTACAGTAGTACCTTTACATAACTACATTGTTCACTTTAATTATTATAATTAATGTATATTTTTTGTTTTGTTTTGTTATGTTATGTTATTGATATTGATACCACAACTATCTTGTTGAGTATATTATATGTATACCTATAGTATATGTATATGCGAAATTATATTTTATTATCTATCATTCACCTAATTCACCTAATAAGTAGATAAAAATAATAATAATAATTAATTAGGTAATTGCCTTTATTTCATATTTCACAAATGCAGAAAAAATACAAGTGGTTTTTACAAATGATAAATATATATCATGTGTGTATATGTACATACAGGTTATTACCTTTCGTAATAAAGGTAGGTACCTAGTTTATCATTTCTAATAATTTAACTAAAACGCACTTAATTAATACAAAATAAACTCACAATATAGTGTTTATTAGATGTATATTTTTAGATCACACTTTTCACCCTCGCTTCTTTAATTTCAAAAATATGTCAGCGCTCTACGAATTTCAATATCGGAACAAAACGTTTATGGAATTGCCCAGCTTATCACTGTTGACATGCCAAATCTTGGAGTCAATTTGAAAACAGATGGACTAAGCATGGTTGACATTAAGGTAACATTTTATTTTACTATATGTGGTAATAATATAAATCGATATATTAAGGTGAAACCTTTCCCTTTCAAACAACTTTTGTTTTCAAATTTATTTTATACGAGTATTTTCGACAATTTGTTTAATTATGAATATTCATAAATTCATTTTTATTTCAAATTAGCTCCATGCAACCAACATGTTACACATAACTGCTTTAAAAATAAAACCATTGCTGAACTCAAAACAATAAAATTAACAAAAAGAATATTAATATATTTATCTAGATGCATTTAAGTTTGCTCGATCGATATATAGAATGCGTCATAAGAAACTACGAGTTTTTATTTATTTAAAGTGTTTAATGTAAAAATACAAAACATGAAATATATTTACATACAAAAATTATTAATGTGGCATAATACTAATGTGACATTAACATCACATTTACCATAATATATCATTTATTTTACATAATTACTATATAGATGTCATTTAAAGGGTTGTGATAACGTCGAAGTTATTGTTCAAAATGGTTTAGGTACTTGGAGACCATTTTATGTTCTATACATAATTGAAACTTCCTGGAGGTTCTTTTGTTAATTCATTTAATAAGTTCATTCGTAATTCTTCAGAACCATTTTATTTCTAACTATTTGTTTTGTGTCGTCGACTTTTCTGACTTTCTGAGCCATTATACCAGGTCTAATGATGCACCACAATCATGCTAAACCACAGGATGTTAAATCTGGTAAACGTGGAGGGATGTCCATGACAATTTGTTTGGCCTAATAATTTACAAAATGACTGTTCAAAAACGCATGTGTTTGTAGGACTGCATGTGCAGGTGATTCATCATGCTGTATATGAGATGTATGTAAATGCCCCTTTGACGAAATTTTTCTATAAATTCGTAGTAACTTATGACAGAACACATACTGTAATATCATAGGTTGTAGAAAGAAATATAATTTGACTATTATATTAAGTAATCATTTCATTTATTTTGCGTAGTGGTTAAAAGTTAACTGTTTCATGTTGAATAATTAATGACCAAATCGTTTTAATATATATTTAACAACATTTTCACACAATATGAAATAGTTTAGAAATAGTTTAGAAATATAGGTGTAACGTAACCTTTATTTTATAATTCACAAGATATATATTCGAGTAGTAAAAGAAATTGAATTTTGTATTAATTAGTCATTGTTAATATTTTTCGTGCATCTATACAATTTTTTCTAGTAGAATTTAAAAAAATTCTATGTTCTAAATAATTTCATTTTTCAACAATATTTTTTCTTAGACAGCTTTTCTTTTTAATATGTGATATTTTATCTTTAATGGTTTCCTTCAAATCTTAATCTATACAATGGTTACTTATTTCATTTTAGTTGGACCCCTTCTATCACACGGAAGTAAGGGGACCTTGTGGCGACTTCAACGGGGAAACCTACAACGACATCAAGAGCCGGGACTGCAGCAAGGTGTACTGGAACCCTGAGCAGCTGTATCACTCAAGTGAGGAATATGCCCTTCTTCCCAGCAACCCAATGACTCTCCCAGAATTGCTCAAGTATCCCAAGTTCCTTGAAATGTTGTCGCTCAAGAAATGTGTTCCAGGTGTCACCCCGATCCCCCACTATGGGCAACTTCCACCGGCTTACAAGAACCCTCATCATGATTTGTAATTAGTTATTTCACGCATATTGAGCATCATTTGATTATTTGACTTCCTCTTCAAAAAGTATTTCTAATATAGAATTAATAATAAATGAAAGTAGTAATTTTTAAATTAAACAAAAGCAAAATTAATATACATCACTTAATTATAGTTATAAACCACAAAATTGACAGAATAAACAACATTTGTAAAATTATATTTCACTTTAATTTAGAATTTTAGAAAACTTATTTTATGTATAAGTTTATTCCTTGTTGCATTGCTTTAAATATTAAATGATTCTTAAAATATTCATATTACTGACTATTAATATTACTAAATATTTCTAAAAGACCTTCCCATATCCTTATGTATTATAGATGAAATATAATTGTAAATTATTTTATCATGTAATTTATATATATACTAGCGTTAAAACCAACTCAGTGTAGCTATACATTGTTTTACATATAATTACACTAAATATTGATAATTCTCCTATACAATTTACTCATTGTAAACTTTCCGCTTATTTTTGTAATGCTTAAATGCATATTTACACTTCAAATATTGTATGTCTATCTTGTTATAAGTTGCAACGTGTCAATTAAGGGTGTCATAAAAGGAACATTGTCTTTTTTAATGTTATGAATTATAACAGTGAAAAAATGTGCACTATTTCTTAATCTCTGTATGATTCCTTGAATTATGTTATAAACAAGTTAAGACTCTGATTTATATATTTTTAATTGTTGCTTGTTGAAATATTTATTGCGTGTGTTATTAATTAATGAATGCAAACTTATTTAAGGATCGCTCTTTACTATAATATATATCCACAAAAAAACGATATCTAACTAATACTGAGTATTTTATAATTTTGACCATTTAAAGTTTAAAAAATGATCAATTTATCTTGAACAGCATTATTTAAAAAAAAAAATACATGAGTAGGTATAACTATATATTAATTCTTTAAATAAGCATTGAATAAATGCTTCTAATAAGAGAATTTAAAGACTTGTTTTCATCTTAAAATTATTGATATAAAAGAGACATTGACTTTCCATGAATATTGTTGAATGTTAGGTATATATTATTTAAATGGGAATATTTTTACCATTAGAATTTTTTTTCAACAAGATGGAATATTGTGGAATACATATAATCGAAGTATTTATGGTATTTACACATGTCTCACAATAAATGTTTACTATGTGCGTAATATTTTAATTGTACCTATTTGTGAATTTGGAATATTCATAAATTGTTGAGGATAATAAAACAGATTACAAATTTAGTACATTTATTTATAAAGCAAACAAAACACATTTAAATCAATAGATATAAATATTGATTCACTAATAACTCAATGGGTGGGGTGATCAAAGAAAACCAATAGTCTAGTTTTTTTATTACAACTTCGGTTTAAAACCTTGGTCGAAAGGACTTCGACTAAGAGTCTGGTTTTTTACCTTGGTCGCAGAAAACCTGACTAAAGGTACAGATTTTATATGGGTAGAAGCATTTCGCCGTATCGCATTTTGCCAAATATCATTTCGCCGTCCAATTATTTATTGATTATTAAAATCGCATCTCGTCGTATCGCATTTGGCCGTCCGATTATTTATTAAAATCGCATCTCGCGTATCGCATTTGGCCGTCCAATTATTTATTATTTCATGAAATCGCATTTCGCCGTCCGATTTACATACATAGGTACTTCTCAAAATCACATTGCTTTACTTGTTTCTGGAATCGGAAAGTACGCAAACTGACGTTCCAATCAATAATGTGCCACTACAATATTATAATTAAAGGGAGTATTTGACACTTTCACTTTATTACTTTTTAATGGAAGTCAAATTTTTAAGTAATAAATCAAGGGATGAAAATGATAGATAAATTCATATAAGAAATTTAACCAGGGTAGAC
>JAYRBW010001209.1:0-14010 GCA_036023295.1 Invenusta paracnida | reverse complement strand
GGACAATAGCCCTGAAATGTTGCAAGACGAACAGAAGGTCATCCGATTTTTGAGGCAAATTGGTCGCTTGTAGCGACTGGGCCCCAGAATAAAGAAGAAGAAGAATAAAAATTATATTTCACCCAAATTTTTGCTATAATACAAACGCGTCGGGGGTGTCTCTGCAAAGCTGCGACGAGGTTGTATTACAGCGAAAATTTGGGTGAAATATAATTTTTATTCTCGTAGCTCCGGCTTACTCTTTATTTTATTCTATGCTGCCCAGGGATATGCACATTTTATACTACTATGAATTTTACCTCAAAGTCTGAATATTGACTTGTTCCTTGTTTTATGAAAACATTAACCTTCGTTTGTCTAGCAAGTTGATAAACAGATTTAATACGATCATCGCCAGTCTGAATCGTTAGGTAAGATGTCAAGTCAGCTGAAAAAAGTATTAATCACTTCAAATATAATAAACGATTATAGGAGTCATACAGTGTGTATATAAATACGTATTTTATATTTCAATAAAATTTGTCTGCATAATTTGTTTCATTATACATATAGGTATATATAATTATATACAATAAAATAAATATGTATTACATAGTAATGTTATAATTTTTATTAGTTATATTATATATATATAACTATAATTGTATATAACATACTTCCCTTTACATATTACTATATAAAAAGAAAAGCCATTTTCTGAGGTAACGTGTATTAGTGCAACTAGTTTCAAATTTGTTCTTATTATGAAGCAAACAGGTATAAGCAAATTCGTTATTGCGTTATCTTGTATTATTGCTATCGTGTAAATACTGTATGTATACTCCTGATAATTTGCCACCCCTTAGGCAAATATAAATGTTAGAAATTATCCGATATAATTATACAGGTTTACAGAAATACAGTTGGGGAATTGAAATTGTACCGAATAAAGCGGAATAACGAATTAAGCACGTGACAAATTAACAAGAGTATACTGTAATGTACATCTAATGTAATCGACATCTCCTGACTAAAATCTCACTTCTTCTTATTTGTTTGATAATGGACACAAATCCGAAACTAATTGCAATAATTAAGATTACTTGAAAATGAATTTTCATGTTATTCAGTAATATAACTGTTTGTCTTGTTTGTCTTGTTTGTCTTGATAACCGACAAACAATAATTATTGTTGGTGAAGGTGATGCGCCCAATATATTAGATATATTAAATATATTTATTTTTTATTTTTTATTATTCTTTCTTTATAGAATTATTCCAATGGTCAAACATTATTCAAATCATTTTGTTTCCATAATAGGGATGTAAATATTATATTACCTACCTTAAGAACGAGAAATCAGTAAGCATTTTATAGGAGCTCACCTGTGTATGTGGCAACCACAATAATAGAAAAGAACCACCAGGTAGCAAGAACAGTACGAGTCGACATCGCATAAGGATAAAAATCTTGACCTGAATGAATAATCAAAAATGTCCACAAATTAATCAACATAAGAGTAAATGTCCCAATTAATTTCCGAATTATCTAGATAGATATCCACAATACCTTGCTGCAACAGTGATCCGATGGAATTCCATACATTTTCTTGTAGCCTAATTTCTTCACAAATTAGAAATGATGAATCAAGATTCCACGCTGACAGAGGACTTAAATAAGAAAGAAGAAATGCCACGAATCCAGATATAAAGGTGGAAATAGCGACCAGAATCCAAATTTGTAGAGTAAATGGTCTGAAATCAGTTTTAAAATGTACATTTAAAAATTGTGTTGGCAGTTAACTTGGTAGTGATCGCTCAGTTATTAAATATTCATGCATAATACTCCCAATTAGTACATACGATATACTGAATCCAAGTATTAAATTAATAAGTATGTCATTGGAAGTGAACGAAATGAATAAATTCGATTTCCCTTTTTTTAAATAAGCTACTTAATTTGATTTCAAAACTGTGATTATTTTCTTGAAATTAGTAAAGCGCAACTTTTTCATACGGTAATATCTATTAACACGACAGAGCAATAGTAATAGTATATTTTTCATTCATTATAAATTAATAAACTGAATAGTCAGTTTTGTCTTTTGGTCTTTTTTATTTTGTTGGCAACCTCATATTGTCTTTTCTGCCAATATTTAAGAAAATTCAGACATAATAAAAAATATGTAATGCATTATTAATACTAGTTCAAGTCTTTCTTATACTTTATTTGAATTCGTTGAGTTATCTCATATCAAGTTTTTGTCACATGAGATTAGAAATTAAGCATACTTGGACATAGAAATAATTTCATCATATCTTACTGCTTACTTTATTTACATTAAAATAATATTATTTAAATGTGTTAGTGGATGTTTATTGTTTATCAAAATCTTACAAATTAATTTTATCACTTATATAAATTAAATGATTTTCTACAATATGTCAATTAAAAAACTTGATAAATTTATCTATATCACTATAATGCTTAAAGACTTTGTAATCTCAAATAGACGGATGTTACAAAGTCAAAATAATACATGAAATAAATATGAATATATTATTAAATAGAATAAACGTCTTGATATGCATATTATGTAGTTCTCGATTGTAAGCATTAATTCTGGTATTAATGTATGCATTCTATATATATTATCATTGCTGATGACGAAACAAGTCGAGAATATATTTTACCGTAAACATTTTTATCGGTATGGCCTATATTTGATATTATATTCTATTAACTATATGTACCTATATGTATATATTCTATTAATACGGCTGGTGACATGTTTAATATAAAGACTCCTATCGAAATGCGAACCTTTTTATACCTAAAGGTCTGAAATACGGATGGCATTGCTACGAAATCCTTACAATATGAATTGTAAAAATTCAAATTTAATAATATTTTAACACATTAAGACTCCCGAATACGGACCTCTTCGAATCCCAATACGTCCGAACTAATTTAACAGTGTATATCCAAAAGTTTACCTTGACAAGTACGCATGTATAATTACTAAACTTTTTAAAATACCTGAAGATACTCCAGAAGTCATAGTTTGCTCGCGGTGCATTGAGTGTAATAGCCGTAGAGTCGGGCATTAAAGGGTATAAAAAATCCACCACAGACTCGCGCGATTTAGTTATTGTAAACATTCCACCTCCCAGTAAGGTGTACTGCAATTTTCAATTATTTATATATATATAAGTGCTCATTCAGTAGAAATTTGCAAATAATACGAAAATTATGTATATAAGGTCATTAATAGATAACTCTTCTATATATCGACTACAATATAGCCATTCTTTTAACGCAAGATAAAAATAGTAATACTGGGTGGCCCAAAAGTTACTATACAGTAAATAAAAGTCTTTTACGGTAATTATCTATGCAACTGAGTGTTAATACACTATCTATAAGTACAGAAATAATTTAATCTATCAGGATGAAATTTAGAATCACCAAGAAATAAATCATAAAATTTAAATTATATTTTTTTAACATAAATGACAACAATACACTTCTAAATAGTGAATGATAATTTAATTATAAAGGAGATTTCCAATTACGTCATTTTTTAAAGAGAAAAAATAATTCCTCGAATATTTATGAATTATTGGAAATTTTATTTAATAGTATTGTTTGTAATTGATTCTAAACTATCGCAAGAGATATTGCTATAAATAGTTTGTATAAATTGATTAATTATTCTGATCAAACATTTATATTGACTGTATAGTAACTTTTGGGCCATACTGTTTAGTAAAAACAAATAGATATATAATATTAAATTTAAAGAAAGAAGAAAAGCTACTTTGAACAGTTTTATAAATACATACACACACACATACACCCTTGTATATATATATCCAAATATCCAGAAACGACTTCCCTAAATTATTAAAAATTATTCCACATAAATTAATATATATTTATTTGTATGTATGTAAATCAAAAACAAATAGTCATTCACTTTCAATATACATATAACTGACTCCACTTTTCAGTTTTAATAGGTATACTAAAATTCTAACTATTAGTAATAGTATTTTCATTAATAGAACTAAATTATTCACTTTAAATTTTTACTATTGAGAGTATACTAACTTTTGCGCCACCCTGTATTATAATTCAACTTTAAAGGAAATCAATCAGTATCAATAAATTTTAATAGTTTTCTAAAATAAAGCATCTTTTGGAACATTGCAGACGGGCCTCAAAATACCTAAAAAATCTAGGTATGTTTTATATTAAAATAACTTGGTAAAAAACTTTGAATATGTCTTAAAAATGACTTCAATTAAATCGTAAAATGGAATATTAAAATTTCCAAATTTTCAATTTATAAAACGATTTATGAAATATACATAATTTCGAAGTTTTCCAAGCTTACTGATTAAATATATAATAAAAAATTGAAAATTGAGTTTCAAAATCAGAAACCAAATTTTTTTTTAACTTTCTAACATCTTAAAAACTCCAAAATACAACCTCCAAATTAAAAATATTTTCATTTTCCCCCATTTTTCAATTTTTCAATTTTTACTTACTTTTCGGGTATTCAAGGTATGACCTAGGGTTTCCCAGCGCATACTACTCCGATATTCAAACTAAAAAAATCTTTTTCCCAATTTTTGCTCAAAATCTTTAATTTTAACCTGCATTAAAAAACTTTTTTTTAATATTTAACAACTGCAACATTTTTGTATATTTCTCAAAATCACAACAGTTCCCCAAATTAAGCTTGCATTTTGAATTAGAACTCTGTTGCTTACAGTCCGTTTGTATCAAAACTACATATAATTTTCTCTCCATCTTCATCTTTAATTTCATATGTTTTAATGGAGGTGAAATTCACTTTATAAACAATAAATATTTCTTTTGTCCAATACCCAGTAAACCACTTTTCAAAGTGGTTCTTCTATAAATAATTGCAAAGCCGTCAAACAAAAAAAACGCCAAATAGGATTGAATGACAAAGATCCCCTCCCATTCTCTCTCTATCTCTCTCTATCTCTCTCTCTCTCCCTCTCTCTCTCTCTCTCACTCTCTCTCTCTCTCTCTCTGTCTCTCTCTCTCCCACTCTCTCTCCCATTCTCTCTCGCTCTCTCTCTCTCTCTCTCTATCTCTCGCCCACTCTCTCTCTCTCTCTCTCTCGGTCTTTTTACACACTTTATACACCCATTACAGTGAATTTTCGATCCACCCCTCTTCACTGCAGGGGAGATGATTTCCCAACGATGTGATTTCTTACTCTTCCGTCTTCGAACCACAAACCATCGCTAGCAAAATTAATGCTGCCAAACAACAACATTTAGACGAAGCAAAAGAAGAAAAAGATGACATGCGCGAGAACAAAATTTGAGAAAAGATAGTTGATATCCCTGACTGATTGGAACCAACAAAGAAGAATACCATCGTTGACCAACTCTTAAGGAAAACAAATTTTTACACCAACCTTGTAATGAACAAAATTCGGTTTGAAAAATATTTTATTTCTAAAAAGACTATGCAACGGGACGTTAAAGTAGTTCTTCACCATCTGAAAATTAACAATGTGTCTATTTCACAATCAGATATCTACTTTTCAATAAATTTATATTCGCTCGGCACGGAGTTTCTTGACCTTCGCCGCCTTTCACTACAACCTTCGTTTTTTTAAAACTAACTTTAACATTATTAAGGAGATATTGAGGGAATAATCTATTGTGACATAAATTGGTGTATCCGCGATTTAACTTTTTTTTACGGTTTGGAAATCTATTAATAGCAACACGCTGTATTTTAACACTATATAATTTTAATATATCAATGTATTACAATTAGAAAATTTTCCACGACGTGGAAATCTATTAATAGTAGCAAAATATATTTATATTATATCATTAGACATACAACTTTCCACGCATTATTATAGTAATTCTTTCTCTTAGAAATGCCTCTTACTTTAAATGATTTTAGTACCCAATTTGGCGTGGGCACAAAAACAAATTTTTCAATTAATTAAATGGGGTAAGCAGTTAAATATAATAACATTTTTGTATTGCATGCTTGATGAAATTAAGAAATAAACAGAGTTATTTTGCAATCGTAAATATTCATACAACTCAAGAAAAAGGTGTTCACCACTCCGTTTTATATAATAAATATGGTAATTTATAATTTTTAATTCTTTTGGTTTACAGCCAGCACAAGAAATCTATTCGCTCCCTTATAAAAATATATTATATTTATCCTTTCAAAAATCAAAAAATAAACGAAAAATTATGTGGACAGTTATCTTTACGTGTGTTATATTAATTAAGTTTTAAGAAGAGAATTTGTAGAAATTACACTTTACTTGGTGAAGTTATTTATTATTAAAAATTAAAGTGTTTATATTTTTATTGATTTCATCGATTTTATGTTTTATATGTTTATCAACACAATGTAAAACACAATTCTTTTTATCTTTAAATATGAAATCTAAGAAATACTCTCCCGTTATATAACAAATCCCTGATCCTTCATCATCATAACTTTTATAATTTACAAGAATTTAATCTTTGATTTTTTATCATTTATAGCACCTAAGAAAACAGTATATTCTGGGTATTGTCTTTTAATTTTGTTTAGTTTAAGTAAAATTGATTTATTAATCTGAATATGTCGTAAGATAATTAATTTTCAAATCAATATTTGTTTATTTTTAATGATTTATAAAATCGATTTCTAATGTTTTTCAAAATTAAACAATTGGATTATTTTCTCATAATATATCCAATTTTATGATGAGCATAAGTGATAATACAGTATGTTGTGCTTTCTTATAAAAAACTATTGGTTTTACAATTTTCATTTAATAATTTATCATAACATGGTGTTAGGGATGTTTCAATTATATTTTTAATTGTTTCATCGAGTTCACCTTCAGTGACAGCTCCGCTGACTTGTCGTTACAGAATCGTTAGACTCATTTTGTTTTTGTTTAAGGGATATTTTTAGTTTTTGTTTATCCATTTTTAAAGAAATTAAATAAATAAATAATTAATAAAACAAAATAATTTCATGACAATTAAATAAACAAAATAATTCAATAACGACTAGAACAACAATTAATCTTAATCTATATTTTTAATAGATTTGGCGAATCAATTCGATTTCTTCCTTTATTAAAATACAACAACTTCATCTTTAATCTTTTGCCATTCTTTCTTAGTAAAATATTTTCCAACTGGGGAATCATCCATTAATGTTTTAATATTCTTTCTATCAGTTGCATATTTATCCAAATTCCTATTCAATTTAAGAATATGAATATCACTTTTCATTTCATTATGTAGTTCGATAAATCCATTTAATTCTTCCAAAGTAAACTTAAATATCTTCTCTACACTTTTGAAAATAAAAAACAAAAACTTGCCACTATCATTTTCAATAACAGATACAGACGTTTTATAATATGCCTTCTTTTTTTATGTTACATCTAATACAATAGCTTCAGTGAAAGTAGTTTTTACAGCTGCAGCACCTCCGACACTACCAGAGCAAAAATAGCAGCCATTAGAATAAATATCGATCCACCGGTTCCAATAATAACACCACTTGATAAAACCACCTAATAACAGAACTTAATAATAACAAAATACAAGAGAAATACATACTAGTTTTATTGTTGAATAAGCTTTTACCCACTTCTTTTGTTTTTTTATGATGTTTAGTTCATTCTCTAATTCTTCTTTCTTTCCAAATATTTTCTGTTTCTTTATCTATTTGATTAGTCAAGGAAGTTTCCAATTCAAGCGAAGAATATATTGCGTCAGACAAATGACTTTTTCACCTCAAATTTTTTGTTTTTCACGCTTTTCCATTTTCTTAGGAGAAGTTTCTCTATTTAAAATAAAGAAATATACCTTTTTTAATTGAATAAATTCAAAGAGATTGGTTTATTATAATCTTCCTTATCTCTCATAATTTCTGCTTCAATCACTCATATTTTCAGTATTAACTAATTTTCTTCTTGAATTGAAAAATACCGTTTCTTCAACACTAAAATATATCCTTTATCAATTTTAAATCTACAATCAGTACCAAAATCAATTCTAAAAGAAGTATTACATTTTTCATTTTCTCTAGTATTAAGAATAAAAAAGTATGGATAAGTTTTGAAATGTTTAATATGAAAAGCAACAGAATAACAAATAACTATCTTGAATAAATTTTCACATTTACCTTCAATACATTTTTCAATTTTAGTTTTACCAATTTTTTACTTATAAAAATAGCATTAATTCTTGCCCACAAACGTAAAAAGTACGTGGAATACTTTAAAACTAGTGAAGTATCCTCGCATGGAAATGATAAAACTTCCTTTTCAGGGAATAACAGTGAGCTGCATATGGGTGTTAATAAATCCACAGCTGAAGGTGATGGAATCATTGATTCATTATCAACTTTATTGACTAAAATTCCTCCAATGTTGAATACTAGAGCACCTATTATTCAAGATAATGAAGAGATAATATTGTCAGGTGCAAAAGCTGCTTCTTCTATTGCAAACGCAGGAACAGGTATTTCAAATACAATTAAACATTATAATGAATTAAAGGAATTATAAACAATACGAAAAATTGGAAATAGAAGAATTAAAGAAGAAAAAGAAAAAATAATGAACAAAGTTTTGGTGAAGAAGAATAACAATATTGAAGAAATGTCATAGCCAGCTCTGCTTTTTCACCTTCATCAGTTTCATCTTCACCTCCTCCATCAATTTGAAAAAGTCATTTTTATGGAGAAGGAGCAAAAGTTAAAGTTATTGGTTAGAAATATTGTACAAAATAAAATTTATACAAAATGGAAAAAATTTTACAAAAAATGCTTGATAATGCAAATAATAAATTTAAAAAATTATTTGATATTTATTCCAATTCTTCATCAATAGATGTTGAATTTGAAAACGCTATTGCACTTGACAGGAACAGAAACTATAAAATAGCATTAAAAAGTTTTTCAGTATACAATTCCATAAGAAATGTTACAGCTAAAAACAACAAGCTGCAATATACAAAAGAGAATAATTTTAAGATTTTAACCTTTCAAGAAGAAAGTTATGAAATATATCAATGAACTAATTATATAGCTTCAAAAATAGTTAAAAATAAATAAAATTTGAACCAGAAATATCATTGATTATAGTAAAATCAGTATTCGATAAAAAATAGTCAGTTGGTTTTGGTGTTAATAATTCAATTGCTGAACTTTTAGGATTTGAAAAACAAAATATCCAATAAAAACCATAACACCAAACAGAACAAACGTTCAAAATGATATAAATTAAATCAATATTGATTGTAATATAATTGATGCGGGATATCTCGCTAAACACAAAAGAAATATTATAATTTAAAGTATACCAGCTTTTAGTGTTTAGTGTTCAACTAGGACACAAAATCATTTAAACTCAATTGAAACCCATCTATTTTCCGTTAAACACTAAAGTTATAGAAATATACATTCCGATGTAAAAGATCAAGATGAAAATTATATTGATTTTGGAGATGATGAAATTACTATTCAACTAAATCTTAAACAGGTGTGAACCCCTTTCTGAAGGAGATAAGTGCAAGCGCTACACAGAATGCAAAGTGTAACTCGTAACTCGGGTGAATAAAAAACAAGTGATACGGATACTTCAATTTCACTTCTTTTCTCTAAAGAAAATGATAATAGAAAAATTAGTATATATAATTGTTAAAGTGATAGAGGATGGAAAACCAAAACATATTTGTTTTAAAAATAAAAAGTATTTCATCTCAAAATATATAATTAAACTTATATATAAAAATAAACCAATGAATCCAATTGATACTAAATATTTTAAATTTAAAAATGTTAAAGAAGGGGTTTTTTACCTCTTCTCTCTTTAATCTTTGTGGAAATAGCAGCAGCCGGAGCAGTTACAGGAGGTGTTGCAGGAGTTGCAAAAACAGTACAAGATAAACAAGCAGCAGAAAATGCACAAAAAGAAGCGAAAAGGCGAATATCAATGGAAATCTTTGCTCAGGATTTATTCGAGTTAATAGATCTAAAACTGGTTCTGGTTTGGCTATAGGGAATGGATTCGCTCCCATGATTAATATAGTAAAAGATTTCGGTAAACCAATTTCAAAAGAGAAACAAGGAAATCCCTTAAACAATGATTTATTATTAATCTTTTGGATAACATACAAATAGAAAAACAATATAATAAATTATTTTTCTCATCTAAAAAAGGAGACGGGTTATTTTTAAGTAGAAAAGAGTTACATTATTCATAATAAAATAGTGAAACTTTACCATGCAAAATAGTTAAATTTAATCACGATTAAATATTTCCCGATCCTCTTTTAATGTGTGTAATAGGTTTTCAGGTTTGGTTAAAACAAATTTAGCATTTAAGATGCTTTGAAAACCAAATTTTCTAGATTATGAAAAACTATATATTTATATTACGACACCTGAGAAAACATATTATCAATTTTTACAAGGAATAGAGTACATATATTCCTAAAGACGAAATTGACGAACTATATAATTCTTATTGTGAAGAATCGTAAATTCTTGAATTAGGGAAGTTAATTGAAGAATATTCAAAAGCTACAAATTATAAAACAAAACTAATAGATGTTGTGATTACTAAAAATCAAAATGATTTAAATTTTCAAAATATAGATACAAAATTAAAAATCTAGTAAATTTTATGATTGTGTAGAGCAGCATAATTAAAGACTTCAAGAAGATTTCTTCACAAAAGGTAGACATTTTAATTGTCACTGTATGTATCAAACACAATCTTTCTATGGATTAGATGGCAAATATATTAGAAAAAATACAAATTATTTGATATTGTTTGAACTAAATGATAAAAATTTAAGCCAAGTTGTTCAATCAATAAATCATGGAATGGATAAGGATCAATTTAATAAGAGTTGTAAGATTATATGGGCGACTTCTGATAACTATGGCTATATTTTTATTAATATTAGAAAATTTGCAGTAGGAAAAGTTATGCCTGATTTGTTAACTTAGTTTTCACTGCCTCCTTCACTTATTTTTATTATTAAAAAGAGACGGCAAGTTCACATTTTGTTAACTTAGTTTTCACTGCCGCCTTCACTTATTTTTAATATTAAAAAGAGATGGCAAGTTCACATTAAATTATTGACTCAATATATAAACTTCAAGAAAGTCATGCGTTTAAATATCCACATGTAAAATCTGACTTCAGAAAAATTTCTTTAGCAACTGAAACTAGTACAAAATAAATTCCGCAAATGAAACTTTAGAATTTGAAATTAATAGTCAAGCAGATTGGCTTTATCTTCCTGAGAGTTTTAAAAGATGCAAGTTTAAAATTAAATACGCTACTAACGATGCACTTCCTACAGAAAATTTAGATAGTGACATAGTAACTGCTGTAGGAATAACAAATATGGTAACATATTCAATAATACCAGTAACTGTAACTGAAAAATTATATATTTTGATGGTACTAACAGTATTACATCTAGTACTAATTTTGGTTATTAATTTACCTTCTTTGTTTTAGCATGAGCATATTATGGTGATAGGAGATTATTTACAAGTACAGCAGGAAATAATATTTTTGAACGGAGAGGTGCAAATCATAAACTGGCTTATATGGGATTGGATATTTATGGACAAGATACAAATGTGTCAGCAAGAGAAAGTAATAAATATCTATTCATTTTAAGAAATATATCAGAAACTATAACATTTCTGGAAGATAAAACTAAGTTTGTTGATAGTCATATTTTTGGTGATAAGTTGGGGTATAAGAGTGGTTATAAAAGTGTTTTGAGCTTGAAGATTACAATTGAAATATGCAACACCTCAAAACTTTCAATTTAAATGATCTTGAACCAATACTCTATCTTCTCCTAGTTCTTTTTACAATAGAAGCAATTATTTGTTTGTTCTAGTTGTTCCTCTGATTGAATAGAGTGTATAGGAATATTAGTTTTAAGAAGATTATTAAATATTACTTCTAAATCACTTGCTCTCTTAGGAAAGTGAATATTTGCCTCTTCTTCAGAATCAGTAGTAGTAATATAGGAGAAATATTCTGATTTAAATAATTTTGAATGATTATATTTAATGTGTATATTCCATATTCTATATATTCCATAACATAATGGTTTTTTTATATATATAATTCTTCATAATAACTAATTGTTCCTTATAACATTCAAAGTGACAGTATATTGAGAAAGGAACTTTGTTTTTATAAGTATACTTATTCAGCATGAAGTAATCTTCTTTGGAAAGTGTTGGAACAGATACAGAATGTTCCATACATTGCTTACTATGGTTTTCTAATGATTGTTTAGATACTAAATTACATAAACATCTTAAACACTAAAATTTTAATAATAATTCGTTCTAATTATCACTGAAAGATTCTTACATAATACATAGTGAGTTTTATATAAGAAAACACTACATCATGTTATATTATTATATTTAATCATTATTGGGGTTATATTCTTGTTATCATTAGTTTCAAATCGATTTATTTACCTTAAGAGGTAATGTTTCGAATGGACGAAGAATTAAATAGAAAATTAATATAGCTTCCCACTAGACAATGTTTATACTTATACACATAAAGTGATGTGTTAACTTATTCAAAAAATATAAATCCTGATCCTTGAAGTTCTTATTAATTCTTTCTTTGTTCTAATGCATGTAATACTTCATTAACTTGATTTTCTATTTCTGATTCAACTCTTATGTTTTTCATCTTACAGTATAACCCCTTATGATTGGAGTAGCATCTTCTTTACTATAAACACAAGATAATCCTATTTGAAATTTAATTGGTGAATTTGTAAATTATTTTTTGGATATTAAGAAATCCTGTTTTAGAGTAAATATTAGATTTTATTTCTTTAGTGAACTTTACATATAACTTATTTGTAAACGCTACTCTCTCTTCTACTTTGTGATTGTTTATTATTTTCTTTATTTATTTCTCATTTTGAATAATTTTTTAATTCTTTAGATGTGGTTTTGATTTTTATGAAATAGAAAAGCTTGTAATGTTGTAATAAAACATTTACAATTCTTACAATAATTTTGGGGTGAGGTTTTGTTTCTGTTGAACCATTATTAAACATATTTTTTTAGCGTTTAATGATAAATTTGAAAATAGTATAACTGTTATATAATAAAATAATAAAACTTTTGTATAATAAAATAGTGAAACAGCACCTGTGGTGATAAGATATGTTTTCATTTTAAAAATGTACACTCAAAAGTTATACCGAGGTGGTGACCTTCAAACAGCTCTTGATTAATTTTCTGGTTTTGTATAATAAAAATATCCTGGTGAAAAACATTTGCCATGGCATAATTATACCGGACCGGGTACATGATTAGATATAAGATTAAATAAAAATAATCTCCTGAAAGAAACAGATAAACCTATTAACAGAATAGATGCAGCAGCATATAAACACGATTTAGCATATAGAAGTGAAGATATAAACATAAGGCATGAAGTTGATAGGAAAATGATTGGCGAAATAGATGCAATTGAAAATTTTACATTTAAAGAGAAACTTTAAAAATTTATAGTTAAGAAAATATTACAAGCTAAAGTAAAACTTGGAATGGAGATCCCTTTAGGAGCTAACGCCTTCGTTGAGAGTTTAGCTGATGAAATACATAAAGAGTACAGAAACAAAAAGCTTTTTTAAAAGTAAAAGAATTTAATAAAGATGATATTAGTAGTAGGGCAGGTGTCGCACGAAACCAGTAATGTGACAGGGGGAGGGGGGGTAGTCTCGACCGATCACGATCGAGTACGGACAGCCAATGACAGGACAGGAAGAGTATAAAAGAGACGCGCGCTTGTGTCTACATTCATTCTGTTTTCTTGCGAGCTACTGGACGGTCGTCTCTTCTCTCTCTCTCTCTGCTATTTGTTTTCTTACCGTTTGGACGCCAACAACATGACTGCTGAATTTATTATCGAACCTCAG
>JAYRBW010001198.1:0-14011 GCA_036023295.1 Invenusta paracnida | reverse complement strand
TTCCTCTCAGCGCTGCTGACAATGTTTGTATCATTTTAGAGCGCTTTATAAAAATATATGCATTATTATTATTATTAATTAAATGTATAAAATACATAGCAGGTATTTTTTTTACAATTTTAACATAAACGCGAATACATAAATTCCGCAGCCTGAAGAACCAATTTTAAAATAATTACAAAATAAAACAGAAACCTTAGTGATTTTATACTACTAATGCATACTACTATCAGTGCAGGGTGAGCATAAAAGCACCGTTTCGACCTTGTTGGGTCTCTCCAGCAGCCAAGACCCTTCATACTGTTGTGAAATACAATACTATTATATCACCAATGTAATGCAAATGAAGAAGATACATCTCATTACTATTAGCAAAATATTATGCTACTTGTATGAATCCATAAAGTAATATAATTGCTTTCTTTGTAATTACAGCAACATGTTCTGGGATTCGCCTCCAATATTATTAAATAGCGCTTATTATTGCAGGAATGTACTATAACTTAGAAGATGGCATAAAAAGTTGAACAGTATTTTTGCTAGATAACTTTGCCCTTTCTACTTTGTAATAATCTGAAATCAATAGTATTGAAAAAGAATATTTCACTGCATAATCTACATGCATGTATTAATAACAGAACATCAAACTACAGATCAAAGTTATATTGAAACGGTTGGCTGAAAAATCAGTTTCGACATATTTGGATGTTTCCCAAGATATTGAGACGAAAAAGAGAGGAAAAGTTATTTGCTATAACTGATTATAATATATATAGGTCAATCTGAATGCGAACCAGTCTATATTAATATGTATAAAGTTAGCTCTAGACATACCACCCCTTAGGACATAACAACTAATGTCTGGTCAAGCCATTAAAAAACTGCACACATATTTCTTTCCAACTTAAATCCACCTAGTTATCAACAAAGATAAATATAGAACAGCCATAATATAGAGTATACCGTGTGTATATATACATATATTATATATTAAAAATGTAAATTTATTTTATTTTATAGGAGATATTTATATTAATTCTGTCTTAAAATGACTGTGTTTGTCACATAGAGAAATGTATATAATGTACCCAATTTCCTTAATTAACGGTAAGACTTAAGCATTCTATAGGAATGGAGAGTAAAGATGCTAACAAGATGTTCATGCATCTAAACTGCCAGAAATATGACGTGTAAAATATACGAAAAGTAACACAAAATTGGAAGTAAAAATATAACAAACCCCCAATGTTGCTGAAAGAAATCCTTCTTGTTGTTCAATATAAAAACGCAATCACTATTGTCATGTTGCAATTATAAAGTATAATACACGTTCTTTATGCAAGCAACAGTATATGAATAGAGTCAACTATTTCAATTATTTAACGAAGACGTAAAAAAACTCAAAACTTTGACGTTCAACTCTTGAATTGTGTTTTAATACAATTTTATTATTGTTTTGGAGAGATTGTTTTTTTATCATTGGAAGAGCTCCTCGAGTTAGTATACGGTTTGCGCATTCCACTCGTAAATTCCGATAACATATGTTGTGCCGAGACTCCATATTATTTATTATCAATAGTGAACCTTTATTGTTATCATAAAACCAATTCATTTCATTGAATAACATGGAAAACATTGAAATACTATACGAAAACAATATTGTTCACAGACTCCTCCTCATTATAAATTACTCAGTTTGAAATTCAAAACACCGCCTGAACTCTTGAGGAGCTTCATACTTTTTAATTTGATCAAAAAACTAATAGAAACTCTCTCAAATATATTGAGAAATGACACATATAAATCGAAAACGAATTTCTTTAAAAATCGTTCTATATTTTATTGAATTATTTTTATGTTATGGAGTTAAACAAATTTTTCTTTCAACCCTAGATAATGAAAGACAAGCAGTTTAAAGTTTTCTTAAATAGGATACTGAATATTAAAACAAACAAACGAAAATAATGTTATAACGCGTGAATTCTTAAAAGTATACATTTCATAGGACACTTATAAGAAAAGGAATTTAAAGTTTTAGCAAACATCATAAATTCATGTATTGCTATTTTTTTAACTTATTGCGCGCCTATTACAAATTAATTGGCAACAAATGCAGCCGAGTTATTCAAAATATTCAATAGATGTCACTAATTCTAAAATACTTCTAAAATAATACATAAAATCAATAAATACAATTTTATATTAATTATCCATTCCATAATTTAGACCTGAATCAATGCGAAATCAATAAGAGTTGAATCAATCTATATATATATATATGTACTATATTTTACTCTATATGCATTAATTGCATGGTTAGATTACCTATATAGACACATTAATAAAAGATATGTTTTTCTTTTATCAAATGATACATATTAGTAGCTATTAGTGACAATGAAACGCACATTTCATTAAATTGTATTCTAAATTTAAACCAGTAACTATAAAGGATTCACTAGACGAATTAAAAATAATTAAGGTGTACCTACTAATTCCTTAAGAGGATGAGGTTATTGACACGCTATTTAATTGAAAATCATCCCTCCGTTGAAATAAACTCATTGAACGCCTTGAAAACTATAATATAAGCTGCAATTTCTGAAGTTCTATAATGATCTGCTTTAATGCAATAACAACAATCCTACATTTCAGGCAGACACGAATGTACATAAAAAGATAATTGTGGTAAGATTCCTTGAGGTAAAAACATACATCCCATCAAGAGATTACTAGCATAAGTTTCAGTCAATTATACCCCCGCCGCCCGCCGGCTTTGAAAGAAAAAATAAATAATTTCAAATCAATTATAAGTTAAATGCATGGCGCATATATTCACGAACATAGAAATGCCTCAGACTCAAATGTTGCGATGAGGCAAATCGCTTGCTATAGTAATAATATATATAATAATTCCTTATAGTCAGTCAAATTTTCGTCAACTCTTCCTCACAATTACATAAGACAGGAAATTACATATTAACGAGCTATGTGACACAAACACTATTGGAACGGTGGGTCTGGGGATGTGGAAGGGGGGAGGGGTGTCGCAATATCTAACGAAGCGCCTCGGCTTGATATATCAGTTTCGTGCTAACTTGGAACGAGAAATCCTAATCGTTCAATCAGAGAAGTTAAATTAGAGTTGAAAACCAGGAGCATTGCATTGCGTAAGATAGTACTGAATGATTGAGGAACATAGTGTCTCCATACAAGTCGAAACAGCCATTTAATTACATGACGCCTTTCTTACTTAATTGTTCATCTAACTCACTAACTAGGCTCAGGCTTGGGGTTTGATTATTATTATAGCCTTCGGGCAAATGAGTTAAAACAAATGTACGACAAGGGAAATATATCCTAGTAAATTATTATAGTACCACGTCCTTCCTGCCCATATAAAGCATCAGTTATTGCACGCACTAAGATTGAAAGTTGTTTTTCAACTTTCTAGACTAGAGATCAATAAACGTGTGAACTTGTTGTACAACATACGTAGTAATTATGTCGTTTTTGAAGAATCTGTTTTAATTCTTTGGTTATATATTCTTAGTTAATATTAGTTTAGGTAATCGCATCAGTATGGGTGTGTGTATGATATGTACAAAAGAAAACATCTGATGGCATCGATATGATAATTTTGATCTGTAATATGAATTACAAGTGCCCTATTAAGCAAATAGAAGGGTAGACAAATAAGTATATATACATATATAACTTAAACTCTTGTAGATGTGTGCGGTTAAATACGATTATTATTTTAAATAATAGCTTCTTAAAGTATTTATTATCCAATTTTAGTGAATAATTAAAGGAACATAGTACATTTAACGAAAAGTTGTTACATTACAAAGTATAAAAAAAAAGTTAGTCAAAAGAATAAAGAAAACATATTTATCACTACTTACCACCGATATTGTATATATTTAACTAAATTATTTTCATAATACACGATTTATTAATCACGCTGATATAACTAATGCTGCCTTTATCGCAAATTAGATAAAAAGTGATTGATTAGGCTTAATTAATCGAAAATTGTGGTTTGATATTCATAAACCCATAGAAATGTAAGAATATTGTGCTATAGCGTTTGATTTACACTGCTTTTACAAAAATTGAAATTGTATTAAGATGCTTACATATTTAAAAAATACAAGTTATACATACATATATCCAAAATTAAGTGCATAATACATAACTACGTGGCATTAATCCGAATATAAAGCAAACATAAGGATTATGTTTATCATCTTTTGTAATAGTGTTGACATCACTGCGGTAAAAATGTAATTGTAGGTATAATTCATGTTTACATTACATATACCATTTCCAGCATATATTTAGACCTTATAAAGTATACCCTAGTTACTTACAAAATCGCGTTAAAAACATTTAAATATACTATCAATATCTGCAATTAGATTATAATTGACATTTGATGTTAGCATGTTAGGCTTAGCAAGAAATTAGTAAGAAATTGAATGAAATTAGCAAAATGAAGAATAAAGACGGATATCTGTTTTTATTAATTTGTATTATTTTAATTGGTTTTATTCTTATCTTATATACATACAAAAAATCTTAAATGTATTTTTAATAAATTAGGTTATAAACTTGTAGGAAAATACTATTATTATACGTTTAACTTAATTACATAAAAATGTTCTTAACTTTTTTTGAAAAAAACATTTTTTCTACACACACAATGACTGACACACATATTTAAGCTTTTGCGAAGACATAACTATTTAAAAAATATATATTCAACTTACGGTTCATTTTTCAATCAGTCACTTTTTCAAACAAAACTTTCAAACTTTTAGTTTCGATATCGAAGAAAATCTATCAATGATTTAAAATTTAATGAATACTGACTTTAGAGTAAAGATTTATTATATGGAAGAAAAAAAAATGATTATGTGATTTCTACTTGCAAACTAAACCCACTCCCTAAATTAGTAATGTCGATATAGCTATACACAGATTTCATCTCTATCTATCGCTTCACGACTAACTTGAACTTTGTACACATAAATTAACTTGGAAAGTTTAGCAGTGTATTTCTAATATTATGTCTTTTCAAAAGTCTATTCAAGTTCAGATTTTAGCTACATTGTGTTCTAACCAATAGTCTGGCTGCGTGGGTTATAGTATAGAAAGTTATAAAAACAACTTCAACAGAGAAACTTGTCATCACGAAAGCATGTTTTGCTTCACAAAACAATTTAATTGTTGCTATTATGTGTATTATTATCAGTATTAAAATACACGATAATTTGCATTGCCTCCATAATTCATTTGAAAGAAGTGTTGCATTATTATTATTATTATTATCTGTAAATTGCAGTTATCAAAATGAAGAAGAAAAGCTTTTTCTTTGAATAGAGTTAGTATATTTTGATAATTACAGTACTTAATGAACTACATGTTTTGAGTTAGTGGCAATGAGCGTTACTGAGAGCTGTTATCCTTAGAAATTGTTGCTGATACAATATTGACCTCTTTAATTATTCTTTATCATCCTTAAAATCTGAACGGAAACCAAGTTCATTATACATTTAGTAACGGTACAGTTTGAAATAGCTTATATCTGATTCCCGAACATAAATTATACAAATATTCAATTTCTACCATAGATTGTTTCAGATATGATTGTATGTATGTGTGTGTGTACTTATTGTTACTAATGCATCGTAATATGCAATCAGTAAAATCAAAATATACCACACATGAAATTACCAAACAAAACATGTTATAATTGTACAGCTACCACATAACTAAACAGAACCCTTTCAAATCGTATCACATATTATGAAGCCATATAAGACCAACCTGTTTTTACTGGTATAAAAATCAATCTGAACACAATAAGCTACTATAGGTATATTACATTTCTACTAGTTTCACAGATATCAAAAATTATATTTAAATTATTCACAATAAATTTGAAATTGAGCACCGATACTGTGATTGGTCAATTTCTTCAAAAGAAAACGGCTGTGAGTATTTCTCTTTTCTCTCTCTCTCCCACTCTCCCTCTAACAGACAACATTATAATATGTTACTTAAATCGTCTTATTTATAGGGCGCACTTTTATAAAGGAAATAAATCATATTTTGGAAATCAAATACAAGATTACATCCGAAAAGTTATTCTTTGCTTTCTACCGAAAGTTTTCAACCTTTTTTCGTTGGAAATATTTTCAAACAATTATAACATTCGAAGATCAGACGCTGTATATGTATATTTCGACTAAAGATTAAAAAAAAGAGAATTAGGGAAGAGAGACAAGAATATTGATAATATAATATATAGTAGGCTATTTCCATATTGAAATGTATTTGCAGCAAACTGCCAATATTGCAAACACCATCTTATAGTCTTCTGGTTTCTGATCAGGTTGAGTATAGGGCAGATCTAAAAAACCCTGTAAATCTAGCTGGTGAGCTTCTAATATTGCCTCCAAATTAGTTAGATCTCCAATTCCAGTAATTGGATGGGCAGGGACCTTTGGGAAAGCTCAGTCAGACCCCAAAGGGCCCAACCACTTAAATATAAGACGTGTATCAAGTTGGTAAACTGATTCTGCGGGAAGAATAATAAACGTATCTCCATTAGAAGTTTATACTGTGAAATGGGCTTAGCCCCACCCAAGAATCAAATTAAAAGTACGACTAATATAGTGTCTGTAAACAACATCAATACATCCAGAAAAAGAAGGATGCAGCAATTATATTTGATATAATATAACTTATAACGAGCGGGTGTTCTGTTCTTCTTTGGCATGTTCATAAGATGTGTATTTTACGTATATATAAAAGAAGGAGAAAGTTTTGTTTTAATATGAGGAAGCTGATTTCCCCCTTTTTCTCTTGATTGAATTGAAGGGGCCTGCCTGAAGCATGCTTAAGTGATTGATTTTATTCGACTGGGAATCATTGAAAATGTACCCAAAGCAATGCAAGATTATAGCTGGGATATTGGCACGATATGTTATCGATGTTGTAAAATTGGGGAACTACATTATCAGAAGACGAGGTCGAGTATATATTATATGACTGGTTGCTGTTACCAGTGTTTTATATAAACACCTCTTAATAATAATTAATATTTACTGAAGGCATGTATATAACCATGAACATATTCGGGAGGGTGGAATATATACCGCAGGAAATGAGGATTAATATTATTTGATAAGGAGCTACCACTAGTGGATTAGGAATACGTATATGACCTGTTTCTGGATTTAGACGATGGATGTTATTACTAATATGCAAATGAGGTACTTTATATCATACTACAAGTTTGTGTAATATAGTAAAATAGTAACGCAATTTAAGTTCCTGAGACATTGATAAGTTTAATTTTAGAGAAAAAAATACGAACTGTAATGTTATGTAATAGTATATCTATGAAACACACTAATTTAAATTTACAAAAACAAACGATTATATAGGAAATTGATAAATTATTCAACTAGGTAATAATATAAATATACAGCACAAGTTAATGTTTAATTAATTATTAAATAAATTGTACGGCCAAAACGGTATTTTGAATCCAAATACATTTGGACTGACAATATAAACATTATTAAAAATAAGTGTAGTTTATCCCATTGCTTTATTCATTGTTTTCGTTTTGAAAAACGTTAATGAAAAAGTTTTTTTTTAAATTAAATACGATGTGCCTTTTTCCATTATAAAACATTTTCTCAATTTAAGTAAAATAGATATCTTAAAATTTCAAAAATTTTGCCGATCTTCATGTTTTAAATCTTAGAAATGTTCGGCTTTTAAGATTTAAAATTATTAAATTAGCTTCCTTTTTGCGGACTCAACAGTATCCGATTTCAGGTTATTATGATGGAAAAATCAAATTAAAACTTAAACTTTACTGTACAAATAATGTTCTTGCGGAGCGTATAATATACGAAAAGCTATGTCGAGCCAAATCTTATACAGTATAGTTTCTAATATATCGAAAGCTTGATAGAGTAATGTTAATAATAGAATTATATTAATAAAAGATAAAGTCGCAAAAGGAGATGTTTGTATATTGATAAAATGTGTTATATGTATATTTAATATGGCAAACGACACAAAAAATGGAAAGCTTGAACACTGCTATGTTTTTCTAAATTCTGTCGGAAATACAAAAACATTACCTACTATTGCTGCATGAGCAAGCATAATCGGTGTGTTTATTGAGGAGTTGAGTGTTGAGCAAGCAAATGTAAGACTCTCAAAACCTGATAATAATAAACTGTGCGTATATAACAGAAAATAACAAGGATTTTATGTAAAATGCTTTTTATGAATTCCGGGAAGCAGCAATTCATTATTGCCAGATTACTCGTCAATGTGTAATTGCAATAGAAATGAATTTTCATTCTCGAATATATTAACTCTCCAGCTGTAGGTATATATATGAAGTATTTTAGAGTACATATTTATGCGCACGCATAATAAGAAAAAGTGCAGCTTGGATGTTATTAAATCCAGCGCATAATTATTATTGGTATAGTTTTTACCAAGTTTTTCAGCACACATTTTGTTTAGCATTATAATTTTTTGCTAAAAAATACATGTTGTGTAGATGTCTATGTATGTATAAGTTAATAATATTTTAACACGTCGGTTGATTCACTAATACCACCACCAGCTGATTCTCGTACATTTAAAATGTACAACGTTCAGAACGCAAAACGCGTAAGCAAAGTTATAAGACTTGTAAAAATATTTAAAATTAATTGCACGAATTAGACGAAAATGGCAACTTTTACCTACTAGAACTGTACAGTTGGTCACATTTTTTCAATTTAGAGGGTGTCCGAAAAGTTGCTGTGCAGTGATCAAATATTAAATATATTCAAATAAGAGAAAGATAAGGATGTGCAGTGATCAAATTTTAAATGAGCAGAATATTTTGTGCGTGACCAGTCAGTTAGTTACTGAGCGAAACATTGCTTTACTTAACTTATATAATAAAGTATGTAAATAAAACTTGTAAATATAAGTTGAAATAAAACAATTTCACTGCACAGGAACTTTTCGGACACCCTGTTTTATGATATAGCATTTATCAATATGTTGCCTTCATTCGAGAAGGTCAAACACATATAACTAGCCATAAGCACGTTGGTTGGCAATAATACTGGAAACTCTGACAGAATTACTTTATTTCCAAGATGTTTACCTATATCGATGAACACGAGATGCACATTTTCAAAAAGTATCCTCTTTTATAGATGCTGATTCTTCAATACGGGGGAATTTATTACATCGATAAATAATTCAATATTCTATTCATTGCAACTTTTTGAAGAAATAATTGTCAGTATATGACTTTTTTATTTCTTTAACATTTAATAACTGTTCTACAGGTTATTAATTTTCATTGACAGTTTACCACTTTTTTGAGCTAAACCAAATTTTATGCGCTGTTTTTATTAAGTTTGCGTTGGTTTATGCAATTAAAACTTTAAATGATTAAACGTCATTTTGTTCAATTCGTAGAATTCTTCTTTCAATAGTTTTTTGCACACATTTTGCCATGGAAAATTATATCGATAAATGGAAGCAAAACATAATGAAGCTGAGTTCTTTGATTTATTAATATAGTAATATTGAAGCTCAAATATGAAAATCCCAATTCACCTAGACATTGTAAGGATTATTAAAAATAAATGCTTGAATTGTTATTATTTCCGCGTAAAGCCCATAAAATATGCTAACATTTCTAAAAAGTTACGATTTCGATATAGATTAAATATACGATGTATGTCCATACAAATTGTATTACCCAATAATTAAATAATTCAACCATATATTTATAAAAAGGATGTATTATTATATACTGCTCTATGGCAACATAAATAGATAGAGTTGTAGAAATAATAGACTATATATAGTTATATTTGTAAATAAGTGTACAACAATATTAAGCCATTTATTTGAAACATTGTCTTTATTTTTAAACATTTAGACAGGGGTGAAGCAAGCTGTTGAGATAGGTTGATGTTGATTATAAACAGTATGTTAATAACAAAAAAATCTGGTTTATTCTGGCTAAATCGTCAACAAAAAAAACCCTCACACACAAAGAAATTCATTATTTAGACTCTTTTTTATATCAAACAGCGGCGCTGTTCTTATTAGTTTTATGCTTGCTTTGTAATTCAGTTGTATAATCTTTTTATTCTGCATGCGAGCACCTATTAGCCTATAATGCCCAGAACAGAAACGAAAGTCGGAAACAAACGGAGAACTATCTCTATAAGTCCGTACATCAATTATACGCAAATACCGTGTTGTATTCATTTTAATGATGGTAATATATTTAAGCAAGCATTTAGAAAACAAAGTGATTAGCTTAAAAGCTAATTAACCAAATAGCATTACAGGCGTTTACAGTGCTATATACTTATACAAGATATATTATACTTATATGAATATGTTATTTCCCCATTTTATAATTCATCACAAAGATACGTCATACGCCGTTAAAATTAGGAATTATATATAAAAATATTAGTACGAACCTTTAGATATACTTTGTTTTGAGATTATAAATTATTTATTTTATAATATTATACATGTAATATATGTTTCACTCACAAAATGGGCAAAATCTTTCGTAATTATGTTTGGGTATTTATTTACGCAGAAGTCAAATAATATATTTGTAGTTAATTGTGATACGAACCAAAACTACGTACATTTTGAGGATTAAACGCTGTAATTAATTCAGTCCATAGGGATGGATTATTTTAAAGTGAAAGGCATTCAGGGATTTGGATTAGAGCTATAGGCGTGTTTTAGTCTCAAATTCCTTGGAGATAATTCGGATTAAAATATGAAGTAAGAAAATATATGTGTATCTAGTATTACAGAACAGAGTGAAAAAAAATTAAATTAACCCACAAATTAACTCCTATTTTATTTGACCATACTAAACGTGAAATAAAGGTACGCTTCAAAGTAGAAATATAATTGATTGCCTGTAAGTGCAACATCCGGTTTTCATAGTTAAAGTACGGATCCTCATCTCTTCAATTTAATGCACTTAAATTTCCACAATGCACGTTTTATCTTGAAATAAATATGGATTACCTTCATTTAAATTTAATCCAATTCCACCGAATAACCTTCATTGAATAAAGTGGTTTGATCGGTGCAATTTCGGTATATGCGTATTGCGAAGCTATAAAAACAATTATATTTTCTGACTGACGGCAAATATATAAGGATATTAAATTGTAAACAATCGAAAATGTCTTTAAAAGTATGAAAGATACATAAAAAAGATTAAAATAATATTCATTACATTTACAAAGAACACGCGTTGAGCAAAATCCTTTATGCCTCCTGAGTTAGTACAAATTACACAAAAGAGAGAATACTGTAAATATGTATAAAGCAGGATTACACAGTAATCAATAGTAAATACAATTAATTAAATAACATTATAATGATTGAATTACATTCAACAGAACATAAACGACAAAAGACAGATGGCATAATAGTATAAAATAGACAAACAGACAGAAATTACGAGCTATGACATTAGAGTGTAGTTAGACCACAACAATGGCTGCTGCTATTATATAATTTAGTATTTAAGGCTTCTCAAATGCAATTTTTAAAGTCATGATTATAGATATTTTAAGAATTCGAGATGATCTAAGGAGAAGTTATTACATTGTTACTAGTTGCAGCATTTAATTTATTATTAATATGTTTCGATACTCTCAATAAACCAAATTTCATTTTATTTTGCGTTTATATAAATATAAGGTCTGAATCCAATATAGAATATTCACAATTTGACTTTATAAATATCAAAATGAAGCTACATCCCTTTTTTAAAGATATTTTTAAAAATTATTCCAAGATTTAAAATCTCTTATTTGTATTTAAGCTTCGTATCGTTTAAATAAATTTATTTCGCTTATATGAGGATCACTTTGATTCCAGGCATATAGTTGAGGGAATAATTGTCCCTCCTCCTCTGTTTAAATAAAACTTTAAAACTCCCTCGCCCGTCTATCATTCATCCCCACCCCGCCACTGAGAAGTATCAGTTTAAATGTCGGAAAAACTGAGAAGCAGTTGATCCCAGTCAGTGAACTATATAATAAATTATAATAAAAACACGAACCATTTATTACAGCCTCCACGCACCCACCCGCCCGCGTGGGCATTTTATAGTTTTCAGAATTTTGGGATCCAGGAACCCGCGTTGAGGGATTACGTATCATAAAATGGACACTTAGCGATCCATTTTCATTTTGATGCAGGATCAATAATAATTGCTCGTAACTTTAGAGTTTATTTCCCATTTGCTTTGGAGAATAATAACACTGGCGAAAAAGTGGTTGTAATATGCAGTCAATATTCTAAAGTTAATGTGTTATCTTATAGTTGAGTCTGAAAACCTTTATATCTATCTCAGATAGAACATAAAATCAGATTTCTCTCAACAAACTTGTCGTGATGAAACTAGTTTTCAGGGCTCCACGCGCAGTCCACATTATACGAGTGTCAAACTAGGATTTTTCAACAACATAGATAGAGACGATATTAAAAGGATCATGTTAAAGACCCTTATGAGTTCAGCTTGAGGTCAATCCTAACTAAAACTGTCATTTGGACTACGTGATAATGAACTCCACACTGGGTTTCAACCATTTCTTGTCATATTAAATTGTTATTTTAATGAGAAAGAATGATCCTGTACAGTCTGTTAACTCATAAATCCACCTAAATAAATTTTGATCTAGAAATGGTCATGATTTCCAAAAGTATTTCTAAATAATTACTGCGGGTTGGTATTAAGAACCTCGACACTCATGTGATAATAAAGCTCGTTTAATGCTCAGATCGGATAGCAATAAAGAAAGTATAAACGCAACGAGGTTTTCCCTCGTGTAAGTTTATATGCGCAAACTTTGTTGAGGAAAATAAAATAAAATCTAAACATAACAATGACCTCAAAGTTAATGCAAATTTTTCTAAATTAGCGGGTTAATTAATTAATAGATTTGTTACGACATTTATGGATATCACAATTTCCATTCTTGTCCAACTAGTTTTCCCAAGACTCCTTTTCGATGTCAATAAATATTGATAAATTAATTGTTTTTTCTCTAATAACAAACAGTAATAAAAAAAAATATCGATTTTGATGCCAAATATTTTATCGGAATATGACAGTCGACCGTTCTGTTAAAAGATTTCTTTAAAAGTTCAACTACGAAAATTTATCTCGACTGCGATACGGCAATTATTATTGTCATAAATTTAAAAACAAAATAAAAACATAAAACTTATTATATTATATTATTACAGATTATAACTTCGTATTTATAATTTAATTCTACATCAACGTGGATTAGTTAAATAGACTCGATCTTATAATTCCCTCCAATAGTTGCACCAAATCTAGTGTATCCCTTGTTCCTAACGTTATACTATATATATATATAGTAGCTTTAGATTGGATCACTACCAATAAAAAGCAAAGAAAAACTTGTATAAATTAGTAGAATAAATATACCACTGTCTATTCCACTGTGAATTCCTTCATAGACGGAGGTAAACTATAAGTTCTGCACATATCAGTTCCTCTTATCGATACAATAACGAGTCCAACTGATCAGTCATAACTCAGAGAGAGATATACAACTGGATAGCAAGAGGGATGGAGGAGTTCTTAATCTAGTCAACCTTCAAATTGAACTCTTTAGAGAAAATTGAAGAGAGAGAGAAGAGGATAGAACTGAGAATTCCACTCTGAGTGAGCTGATACAAAGATTCAATAAGGGGAGAGAGCAAGTGGGATCAATATTGATTTGAAATGGGGCGATTTCCCACCGTTTTTCTATCTAAGTGAAAAGCTTATAGATAGAGAGAAGAAAAGAGAGGAGAGGATAGGAGAGGAGAGGAGAGGAGAGGAGAGGAGAGGAGAGGAGAGGAGAGGAGAGGAGAGGAGATATTGAGATAC
>JAYRBW010001187.1:0-14012 GCA_036023295.1 Invenusta paracnida | reverse complement strand
TATAAATTTATACTTCTACATATTGAGTTTTATAGAGTATACTAATATAGTAAAAATATATATTTAAATATTAATTACATTTAACAAAGTCGCTATCTGTATTCAGCATAATGAAACAGCACGCAGGAATATGACCGTTCACAGGCGACAGCAAGAGAGCAATGAGCTATAACAGACGCGCTTTCTGTTTATAACTCACAGATATCTTTCACACCTCCATCATGATTTATTAGTGGAGTTCAAAACTGCTCAACATATTCAACATGAAACCATGTTTAAAGGAATATAATGTTCTAATTCATCGATTTGAGACACAGCCATGACCAGTAAGCAGATACATTTTTTCCAAGCAAGCACCCTAAAACCGTTTAATGTTTATTTAGAGCAACGGCCAATCGTGTAAACTGACGTTTGGCCCAAGCATGGAGGACTAATGTACCTACACCCATAGGGAACTACGCAATAGGAGCTTTGTTTATTGATCGTCTATTCCTGAACTTGAGTATCTGTTATATAATATTTGCTCCAAATGTCAAATGTTTTGGAGCATGGAATTTTTGTAATCTCCATATTCATAAATACTCACAAAAAATATTTGGGGCTATTATCCGGCTTGTAACGATAATTTCAATAAGGAACCTCACTATACTGAATTATATCGTTTTTAATTTCCAAAAAATTATAAATAGTATGAAAAATACGAGTTTTCAAATTATTTCATTTTCTTTTAAATCCTAATCAGCGATCTATTTGGTAATTTATATAAACGAAGATAACTGTTTAATTTATATAACTAATCCACAAAAACTAAATTACAGATTGTAAAGAATGAAAAATAAACTAATTACATATTCATATTGCGAAATTTAACCTGTTTTATGTTTTCTGAATATTACTGTGCAAAATTAATAATATAACTAATTAATTGTGCATATAACTGTTTATTTATAATATACTTTATATATAAAGGATATTATAAATAAACAGCTATATGAATGTTATTAACATTATTGGTCACCAAATGTATATCGTTGAAAAATAAATCGACACTTTCTGCATTAAAAAACATTATTCAAACATGATTATTTTACTCACATTTCCAAAATTTCCGAAAATACTCCAAATTGTCGTCTACAAAATTGTCCTCGAATCTCTGCATTGCAATACCTTTCACAGGTACACATTTCGTACAGGATGCAGCCCATGGACCTAGATTAAATAAAACATGGACAATTAATAAATATGTTATTATAATCAAAGCTAGTGGATAATTTAAACATTATATATTAGTGTACCAATAAAAATTTTTTAATATTGCTGTTTGGTAAACAATGATTAAAGTTATTGTATATGTATTGGTATGTTTATAAACATATATAAACACTTATATTAGAATTAGAGTAATTCTTAATAGAATAGGATAGATAGTTGTTATAATCAAACTAAATATTTAAATTTCCAAAATCATTTAATCTCTTGCCTATTCCAGGATTACTACCGGATGTACCAACTATTCTGGGCTTTTGAAAGGTCTGTTCGCCATACCCAGTACAAATGTCGGTGCCTGGACACCAAGAACGCAGACATTTTTAACGATTTTTATTAAGTGAAAAGACGGGACTGACCAATTGGCCCCAAAAGGGCAAGGGTGAAGGGTGGTGATCTCCAGACATCTCCTCCATGTTAAGGTTGATATCTCCTTCCGTCAAGTGGCTGCTGTCCAGCATGGCAAGGTGGAGGGGAGGCTGGAGTAGAAATTCAGCCGTGGAACTGGCGAAGCTTAATCCTGATGAATGTTTACGCCCCCCATCCCATGTGGAGGGGAGAAGGGGAGGGGGAACTGCAACGGCCGACCATGCCTCCTGTTGTGACCCCTGTATTCTGGTGGTTTTTCAGAAAAAATTGATTGGGGGGGATCTCAACGGGCATTAAACACTTTGGAAAACAATCCAGCAGTCTGACCTGCTTGGTGACGAAATCGAAATTGGGCTGCTTGACGGGCGGGATGAGCACTCCGGATATCACAGTAGTGCACAATTCCTGCAAGGGAAAGGTGAAGTGGTGTTGTCTTGAAGGTCTAGGGTCGGACCAATTCCTGATACCCTGCGAGGTTGGCCTTAAGGTCAAAACCCTGTCAGAGTGGAAACCTCTGTTAAAATGGAACTGGAACAAGGCAGATTGGACGTCCTATCGCACTGCGTTAGACGGGAAGTGTGCTGAGTTCCAGAACCGGAATTCTAATGCGACCTTGGGGGAGAGGGTTTTCTTTCTCTCGGGAGCAATAAGGCAGTCAGTCAAGTACCATAACGGGATGGTGCGAGTGAAAAGTCCTGGTGAGTTCTTGACGCGGAAGGTCAAAGAGACATAAAAGAGCGGAAGAGACCCCGCGAGCTGGAGGGCTGGGTGAATTCAGGTGTGTCGGAAGGTCAGGAAACTGATCGTTTAGGCCAAGCAGACCTGTTGGAGAGTTTGTGGATTCGCTTGAGGAACACTCCGGCTCCTCCCGAGCTTGGGAGTGATCCACTCTCTTACCGGAAAATCCCCCTAGTTCGATGAGATTAGCAGGGTGCTGGTAGATTGATGGACGTGAGTTCTCCTCTCACCAGCTGCCCCCACTGCCCCAACATCCCCCACACTTTGGAACATTGGCTTCTGGAGTGCCCGGGGACCGATGCGGCAAAATTGAAGATATTTAGTACTTGCCGGCCGGCTCTTTCGTACCTGAGCACCAGGCCGAGGGATATGGTCCTGCTGGCGCACCAGACTCTTTAGTCGGGTGCGGCAGGTTATCCTCTTCAACAACAACAACCACCAGCAGAGCTTGAAAAAACGACAAAAATCATCAAATTTAGGTAGTGAGAAAGTTACACAACAGATAAACATTATATGACGAAAAGGTTTTTAACTACTTCATTTAGCAAAATATCCGATTTGCATAGGTGGTTAGCATGGTCATTGTTCACAAAACTTTCTGGATGTTATTAGTGCGGCAGCTGAGGAGGTTTATTCAAGGGAAAAGTGCTGGATTGAATGACCTCAAAATCTGAAAGTATAACTTGTATCTACATATTTAGATAAAAAATGGATTGTTGCCGTATTGCTGTATAATTGCTGAATATTTTTTTAAGCATTTTACTGTTTCCCATAAATAGTATGGGTGATTTTGACCAAATTATATGAAAATGCATAATTTTCAGAAATTAAAGGTATTAATCATCTTTTTAATGTATTCCAAAGAGTTTGGACAGAGTTTTATGTACAGTGGATTTGTAATTAAGAAACGCAGTTTAATTTTTTTAATGTTCTACAAATCAAGATTCACATTTAAAAATAGACTGTGAACGAAATATTGTGATCGGAACAAAATATGTTTCATAAAGCAATAAAGTTTGATTTCGCATTTCAAATATTCTGTCAACCAAGATTACTGTAGAATAAGACAGCTGGAGTAACTTTATACATTGCTTCCGTAATTTTTGCTTGCCATTACTTTTTCTTCAAAAAGTTTCAGAAATAATATTTTTTTAATTGAATGTCTAAATATTAGCCACATTTTCCGTCTAGTTAATTTACGTAAGATGAATAACTGTTTTAGCATTATTCAGTCTGTTAGTTCCATGGAAAGGACACTAGTCAATAAGTTTACAAAGACAATTCATAAGTGCTATTACAATAAAACGCTTATAACGCTGATTACAGATATTTTCTGTATATCTAAACTAGGCTCATTTACTTAGTGAAAGTTTGCTAAAGGAGGCGTTAATCTATCAAAAAATGTATGCCCCGTCAAGCATCATGGACCTGTCTACAAACATTCAAATAATTTTACACGCCCTCTCCGCAACCGTCATACGTACGCCAGCGGACAGTGTCTACAAACGTTCTAATCATCTCGCACGCCCTCTCCACAACCGTCATACGTACGCCTGCGGACAGTGTCTACAAACGTTCTAATCATCTCGCACGCCCTCTCCGCAACCGTCATATACGTACGCCTGCGAACAGTGTCTACAAACGTTCTAATCATCTCGCACGCCCTCCCCGCAAGTATAATCTAGGTTGCTGTATAATAGGGAACGTATAATATTCATTATACGTTCCAAAAGAGAGAAACCATTCGTGAGGGTTAAGGTTTTTATTATATTTTGTATGGAACAGTAGGAATAAGACAGACAGACAGCTGAATTAACTGTCAACTCAAACTGACTGCATTTGGCTTATGAAGCTAATCTTTACATTTGTAATATTTTATTGCAAATAATGAAATCCCTACGAGTATAATGGTTATCAGGTTTCACACAAAATAAAACAAAATTGAGTTTAATCGCAAAAATGTATTCGTGTTAAGTTTAGATTCTCATTTCTGTCTTTATCGATTATAATCGAGAGACCAAATTCATATCAAAGATAATTATCTTTGATATGACAATATTGACTTGTAATTAATATTTCTCCCACTTTGGTCCATACGCAAAAGTTTAGGAACAATTTGAGCAGAATGACACAAATAATTTCGTTTAGGATTTTCTAAGAAGTATTGTGATATTGAAGGTGAATAAATATAAGGAATATAATTTTAAAATATATAATTCAAGTAATATGTGTCTATAAATTTAAATATTCATCGAGAAATATGTACTTCAATATGTCATCGTTTTGCTGTGTAATGGTAAAATCAAGAAATTAAATTAAATATACAGTCAAAACATAAAGTATATAAATTATACAAAAAATGCAGTATTTTGAATGAATGAATCATGTATTCCAGTATGAAATGTATAAATACGCATGAAATATTTGTATTTAATGTTATATATATTTATATATTATGAATCTTAGTTCTTTTAATTAGTAAGTAAGAGAACACAGTTTAATTAGAGGGATTATACGTTCTTTATTAACTGACAAGATTAGTATAAAATTAAGCAAGAGATATTGTGAGGGTTATCGCATGAGTATAAAAGCGGAAGGGGTTATACAGTAAAATTACTGAGTAGGTAGTGAGTTAGCGACAACTGTTCCTGACCAATCATAAATGAATAATATGTATATATGTATATTATGGGGATTGAACAATATATTATGATGGAAATATTTATGAATATAAGAACAATCACAATTTTTGAATATAAAATATAATATATAAAACACGCAAGAAAACTAAATTTAAAATTTCTCGTTTTTAATGTCTATTGAAATGTATGATATACATATATACGTAATAAAATGGGTATATACATTTGGTGAAGTATATTTGTTATCTACACACTGCATCTTTCTTTTAAAAATTCCTTCCTATTATATCAAGATTATATCAAAGATATTCCGCTTCAACTAAATACAAGAATTATTTATATATTCATATGCTACTACAATTTTATAAGTAGTACAATTTTAATTTTAACTATATTTTAAAGAATAACAGTTTTTTCTATAAATAGGAAAATATAATTTCATATTATATACATTAAGACCTTACTTTTATTTTAAAATTAAACACTCGTGGAAAGAATTTTTCAATTTTGTTTCAAAGTTTAGTTTTTATAAAACACACAGCTTCGTGATTGGGAACGCAAAGCGGCAATGCTACAAACAAACACCGGTGGGTATGAGGCGCGTATTACAATGGGGAAGAAGAACCAGACCTGGATTAAGGTGCTTGAGAGTCGATTGGCCAATTCTAGAAAGAACTACAACAACATTCTTACGAAGAATATGAGTAAGCTATAAAGAAATAAATAAAAATTTTGTTTGTAATCTTTATTTCTCATTTGAAATATTAAGTATATAAAATTTGTATATATAATTACAATTTCTGTACCCGATATTATTTTACACTGGTACAAAAATGCTTACGAAAAAATATTATTTTATGTATCAATAATTAGTCTATTCCAATCGCCGAAAACATATGCAAAGGCATGTAGTACAGAGTAATTCTAGGCATATAATTAATCTGCGATCTGCGTTATGTAGGTAACGTATTATCTTTATAATGTACAATGTAATTGCATCTGTTTTATATCAAATATGTTTAAAAAATTAGAGACAATTCTGAGTAGTGGAACTATTTAGTATTTCAGAAACAAATTTTAGTAGCTTTTCTGTTTTCATATTATGTATGGTTACGCAATCACATTTTATAATTATTATTTGTTTAACCCGTTTAACAAAATGATTTGAAAATGCCGATGGAATTACTGGCACTGAATAAATAAATAAAATGCCAATTAATGCTACTTTTGTTATAAAGCTAATTGGATAGTTTAATATAAAGTTGATATTACTGAATAAAGTTTGGCAATGAATGCGGATTTTAAAGTTAACATTATTATTTTGCTAATACAATTCAAATATCTACCTGAATATCTATTTTAATAATAATATCTGTATATTAATTGTACAGTTATTAAATTGGCCTTGAATTCCATTGTTTCTTATCCAAGCTTTCCGAGAAAAAATCGATGCACTCCGCTGCCAACGCTGCCGTTTTGATCAGATGTACAAGAAACTGGACAATCAACTACACAAATTGCGTCTAGAAATTGCCGAGTGCACGGCTAATGCCACTGATGCCTATGAACAAAGGTGGGCAAATCCATAGAAATGGACTTATATATAACTCTATATATATATATAACCCTATGTATATTAAAAGTATATTTATATCTATGGGCAAATCTCATGTTTTCAAGGAAATGAAAAGCATGAATAATTTGTTTACAGAATATGTTTGCATTTTAAGATGATAATTACTTCCTTGAATTTAGATTACACTCTTCAGATTTAAGAATCTCTTTTGGTATAGGTTTAAATAGTTTCAAATTAATATGCACTAAACATGTTATTTACACATACCTTTAGATTACTCTGTATATTTTTATTTCCCTTAGAACTGAAGGGTAAAGAATTATTATAATAATATTATACATATATTAGAATATAATGTAAGTATTACGAGGTCGTTTATTGGCAGTGAAATTCTATGTACTTACAGAGTTTATTTACTGAGAATTTTAATAATGTAACAAATAGCCCATAAGAAGAGTGACAATTAAAAGTAAAACCCCAGAATAGAAATAAGATAAAAATGCAGGAACCATATTACAATTATCAACCAAAGTTAATAATAATGCAACAAACATGTATGAAACAGAATTTGAATTAATTATAAAATTGCCAATAATAATACAAATTAACAATATATTATAATAATATTTTAATTAGTTATTATTAAATAAGTAATTCTAATTTTCTTAATTCTTAATTAATGTATTATAAATGTATAATATAGCGAATATAATAAATTCTTTTCTTGATAATTTGTAAAAGTGTTCCGGTACTTTTATCTTATTTTTATTCTAGATATTTATGTATGAGCGATTTTTCATGTATTATGTACATGGAAAGCCATGATTCCTAGTTTTCTTCAAAACAAATTTCAAATCATTAATTTCCTTCATATTGGAAACACAATTAGGATAAATGCAAAATATAGCGGCAGCCATATTAAATGCCGCTAAATGTGTTTCCAGTTGTTCTGATGTATTAATCGCGCCAATGAAACGATACCTATTTGGTCATTTAATATATTATCTGTGAGAAGGACCTTTTAAAGGACTAATTATATTTCTAATTAAATACTACCCTGTTGTTCAATATGTCACTGAAGAGAGGAGGCCCACGCTAAAATGCTCGTGATTACGGAGAAGACAGACAAGGACATCCAACAGCACAACTCTGAAATGAAGGAGCTCATTCGATTCCTCGATCAGGAGCGCAAACTAAAAACCTTCATCAATCAGAAGCGAGCTGAAAGGCAAGAAGATCCGCAGTTGACGGCTTGGAAGGTCAGAAGCCTAGTTAATCTAATCTAATTATTTTTATTACTAATAAAAGTGATTAATAAAAACAAAAAAGAATAATTCAAAGAAATAGTTGTTGATTTTTTTTTTGAAATTGAATTTGTTTGTATATTATTTTTATTTGAACAATACTTCAATCATGTATAGCTTATTACAAAAGTTTCAGTGTAGCCAAAGTATATGTTTTTATTTAGAGGTTCATTTAAAGTTTAACTTATTAAACCTTAAATAAGTTGTATTAACTAAGTTAAAATTAAATATATAGAGGTGATTATCATTCATTTTCCAACATAGAAGACAGAACAGTACCGGTTTCAACCTTAAGTTTCCTCTTATCTAATTTAAGTTAAAATTATAAAGTAAAAATAAAGTCATATTACCCACTTGTTTTTTTTAGAATCACATTGAAATCTCATTAAAAACGGGTCTTAAAATAATTATTAAACTATTTTTTTTATTATAAAAATATATATTTATAATATGACTAATGATATCTATGATTTGTTCATTATGTACAGATCATAAAAGATTTTATAACCTACGTAGTTTATGACTTCTGCCTTTTACTGAAAAGTATCGTTGACATCAATATTTAATAAATATTCATTAATAATCCTATAATAATATGATATGTACTCAGTATAATAAACGCTTTTTATAGAATATTATTCACTTTTCATAAACCTAGTAACGCTTACATTTATGAGCCTAATGCAATGGTGAACATGTAAAGAATGCTAACAACTTTACGAAATGCATATATAATTATTTAAATTTCAAGGAAGTTGCCATCGTGTTAGATTCTTTTAACTCTTACTTACCTTTATCTGCCCATATTTGATAATTTTATATTTGTCTTATACACTCTTCTCCTTGCAGGCAAAACGTGCGAAAGAGGCCGAAGAGAGACGCCAGGAAGCCGAGAACTCGGCCGAGTCCTACGTGCGCACATTCGACTATCTCCTCGATATCTCTGGAGAAACTTCGATGAACCGCCTGGTACCCACCTTTGTGGAGAGAGAGGACCGGAACTTTGCTCTCTTTAACTACATCAATGAACTGAACTCTGAGATTGAGCACTTGGAGTCTGCTATCAATGAGGTTTGTAGTGGATAAGCTATGAAGATATTTATTTATTTCATTATATGCATACACAATAAAATTTGGGGATATTAATTATTTATTATTTAAAGAAACATAAAAGTAGTTCTTTAAATGATTGATACTTACTTCAATCGCAACAATTTATTAAGCAGTCTAACAAGGGAACCATTTTATCAGTTTTAAAATTCTATACAACTTACTATAAGTAGTATGTGTGCCAGTATCCGAACTGTTAGCGTATAGAAATATAACGGTGGTAGATATGTATATAACAAATCTAATTTGATTTTTATGGGCTTGCGTGCTTAACGTTCGTCGCAATTTCGCACGTTCAAGGCTAAATTCACCTGATATGATATAATCAGACCGAAACTGTTTTTTTATATATATTATATTTGCATTTAAAATATTATCGTTACTTTTCAGGTTATTAGTAATGTACAGTTTCTAATACTGTATTTAAAAAATATAGAAAATACGATACACCGCTGACACATTCTTAGAATTTAGCTTGTTTAGTTTGCTTCCTGAATTTTTTTCAATTGCATATCGATTTAAAATCCACCGTTTCTTAACACAGTATTCGATATTATTAGTTTCTTTATAACAGTGTCTTTTGGCAACAGGATACAAATAATTACATTAAATAAGAATTGTAGAGAAAGTTGTATTAATACATTAAAGCTGTTAGTCAGTTTGCTCATTTAGTTTTTTTGAGTGGTGTCGATTTTATTTCTTTATTACTATATTTTATTAATATTTCAAATTAATAATTTGAAGCTATATGCATACTTTTTGAATACTAAGTTGTCACACTTTTTCTATCATGTAATAGATATATGTATATATAAGCATTCAAATTAATGGCATCTGAATCTGCAGGTAATTTTAATACTTTATATAAGATTTTATTATTAATATGCAATCACAAGATTATTTCAGTGCCATGTCTTATTACACAAGAAGCATAACTGCATCGTTCACTTATAGTAACGTTTCTGTTCTCCACCATTTCAGATGAATACCAACATAGGAAGCGTGTGTTCCAGTAAATTGAAAACTGAGCAGGACTACTCGATGCAATCGGCGAAACTGAACCGTTGTCTGACTCAACTCTCGGCTTCCACAATTGATAAGCGAAACAAGCTAAGCCACCTGAATCAGATCATCCTCACCTTCAGTGAAGAGATTGGTAAACTCTTCGAGCAGATACAGTGCGATAAGTAAGGCATAAGAGAGTGATTATGAATTGGAAATAGAGTTCTCTCGATTACTGATTTTCGAGATGTATTGTTTAATCAGAGTTTCAAGTTAGAAATTTTACATTTTGTAATGTAGTTTGTCCATTGAACCCAAAATTTCAGCAATGACTTTAAATATCGAAAATTGTGACGGGTTGTAAGCCAGTAAATTCATTAAAAATAAAAAGAGCCTTGATCTGAGACAAGTAAAACTAATATAAAAATATAGGCAGACTCAATAAATTTCGTGAGGCACTTAATCAAGAAAGTGAAAAAAAGTAAATAAATAGGCCGACTATATACAAAATAGTTATTACATTATAACGATTAGTAAAACTTACTAAGAAAGTGTATTGAAACGTGAGCGAGTAGAAAAGTAGGTTACTTAACAAGATAATTACGAACATTGAAATTAACTAATACACGAGTCAGAAAACAATATGAGACAATTTAAGAAAACATTGATTAGAAAAGAGTAATAATAAAATCAGGAATAAATTAGAACTATAGGAACATACACAATTGTATGAAGAAATAAAGATAACTGGGACAAGAATTAAGAACGATAAATCCTTCTAAAGCCCGCCGGAGTTTAAAGATCAGTGTTTCTGTTCATTGAGAGATCTTGTCGAATAATAAATCAGAACTCTAAATTGGTTTTGTGAAAAAATCTGATAAACATTCGAGTACTTTGGCAGACTCAAAATCGGCACGATGGCCAGTTTTGATGGAATGCATGGCCACAGCTGATTTCGCGAAGTCAAGTTGTTCTGAATGTGACCGACATAGACGGCTGGGCAATCTTTACAAGTTATCTAGTAGTTCATCTCTTTCAAGCCATAGGCGAACAGAGGGATGTTGGTTTGGAGAGGAAACTGCAAAGTTTTCTGGGATTTCGAAACCTTGATCTTGTATTGGTTAAAAATCCTCTTTTGAGTCTCAGAAACCCCACTGACATAAAGCAAAAGGGCAAAATCTGCAGGAGGGCCAGAGGGTGGAGGTGCACTGTGGTGAAGTCTGTTTCGAAGAAAGAATAGAGGATTGCCGTTGAAATTAAAAGACAGATTAGAAATTTTATTATCTGCTTTTAAAGAAGATCATAAAAATTCTTATAATGAGATTAATGCTATTTTAAAATCAATAATAGAAAACAAATTTCCTAAAAAGGTTAAAAAATAATATAAAAAAATGGAATCCGATTTATAAAGTTTGATTACAAACGTATCTAATATATATGAAGAGTATTTTATTATTAGAAGTAAATCTACTGATTTATCCGTGAACTTATTTACTCCAATCTAACTAGATACTTCTAGAAATTATAAACTAGGTTTGAAATATTTAGCTGTTTATAACGTTATAAAAAATATATGGAGATAGTACAAATAATGAACTTCAATATTCTACAGACGCTGGTACTATTTGGTTAACAAAAGCAATACCAACTGGCAGTTACGAATTGAATAAAATTAAAAATTATATCTAGCGAATAGAGTTAATTTAGTACTACTAAATAACTACGAAGTATATTTTACTATTGCAAATTGTATACGAAGATACTTGGATTTGAATCTAATATTTATGTAGAAACTACAATAGGCTGAAAATATGGAAAACTTAAATAATAATATAACTTCAATAAATACAACTTGTGATAAAATTTCTGGTGGATATTTAAATGGTGGGAAGATTCTTTTCCTGCTTTTAGAGTAGTTTTTTTTAACTTTCCTAATTTAGTTCTCATATTAGTTTTAAAATCAATATAATCTTTTATCCAAGCTTTTTCAGTAACTGAAATTACTCTATGAATTTTCTTTGTTTTAAATAAAAATCTAACATTCTATAATGAATTGTATATTTTTCCTAGTCATTTAAATCGAATATTAAGTTATTATCATCACCTAATTTTTCATTATTTTTAGTTAAATATCGAGTTTAATAGAATGATAAATCATGTTGTTTAATACCTCTTTTTCTGGAAATAATGGAAATTTCAAAGAAGCTTTCTTTACATCGCAAGGATATTCGAAACCACATTCTATAAAACATCCTACATTCTTCTCTCTATTTATTTTTAAAATTATTAAACCATTCTATATCTCGCCACATAAAATGATTAACTGGTAATTTTTTAATCATACCATATACATATAAATTAATTGCATCTAAATATAATAAATAATTATCTTGATTAGTTGTTCCTTCTCCTTCTTCTCTTGTATATTATTATTTGCTTTTACATATCTACTTCCTAGTACTCTGAATAGCCTCCTCTAATTGAATTTTCAATCAATAAAAAGATATCATAATCAGATAATAATTATAATTCTACTTTAGTAAATTTTAATCCACATTTCCAAGTTAATCCAGGAGTGGCATAACAATAGCAAGGATGTTCTATAAAATGATTTCTAAATTTTTCAAAACAATCAACTAATAAAACAACATCTGATTTTAAATATAAATTATGGTAATTTCTAAATGTTATACAGTTAAATTTTTCCAATATTTTTTTAGCATGAATATAATCTGCATCTGAAATATCTTCCTCATATAATCTTAAGTATCAATTTTTATTTTCTGGTAAAATAATAATAGTTTTCATAAACTAATCCTTATACCAACCAAAAAAATTATTTCATACAGAACTAGTAAATACTCTACCATCTGCATAACCTGTTGTAAGAATAAAGAACGTGAAATTACTACCAAATTTTGTTGAAGTTTGAATACTATTTGTATTATTAAAATTTAAAGCATTATTAGATAATTTAGTTGAGCCAACTCTAGTTGTGGGTGAATTAACAAGATTTTAACCTAATGCTTTTGCAGCTGTTTTATTTTCTCTATAATCGGTTCACTACTAATTTTTAATCCTTGATGAAATTTAGATGATATCCAAAACGTTGGAGTATATTCATCTCAAATCTTTTTATTAATTACTTGTCTCAACTTCCGTGTTTCATCATCAACATAATATTTATTAGTTACATTATTTTCATCAGAAGGAATTCCAATTTGGATAATTTTATTATGTTTCATATCTAATTCTGGTGTGAATAGAAATGTGAGGAAAGAATTAACATAATTCTGATTTGTAATTTTTAGTTCAGCAATCTTTCTATAAATTGCTTGATTTTAATCCCACGCTTTATTTTCAACATAAAATTTATTAACAATACCAGCTCTGTAATTGGTTTGCCAAAATTTATAATTTATTCTTCTTCATATCCAAGTTGTAGGTATGTAGTTAAAGAAGATACAGTATTATCTATATATCATTTATTGGCAGTAACTCTTTCATTTACAAATTAATTCACAAACAAATTAATAATTTTATTAAGTGCCATATTAATTATTGTTTCATTTTTAATAAACGATTTTTCAACAAATGTGTAATTAACAGCATCTTTTGTTTTCACCAGATCACTTAAATTATAAATTGTATTTTCCTTCATATTTACATATTTAGAAGTCAATCAATTTACTTCAACTAAATAGATGCTAGATTGGCTGCATCACTAGCAGCTGTTGGATATTGTAATTGAGTTATTTTATTTAAATTTATATTTAAATTTCTAGAAGTTAAATCATTAATTTGAAGATCAACATATCTTTTTATAACTGCAGTCGTTTCTGCTATAACTGATTTAATATTTGTTAATGTATTATTATTCCTATTTAAATCTCCTCTCATTTCATCACCATTTTCATTTACATAATATTATCTTTTATCAGCAATACTTGTATTAAAATTATTTGAAGATAGAGCAGTTGTTGTTGTTGAACCTAAACATATATT
>JAYRBW010001176.1:0-14013 GCA_036023295.1 Invenusta paracnida | reverse complement strand
TCATCCTTCACCAAATGCGAACGGGAAAATCTCCTATTCTCTGCAAATACTTCCACGCTATAGGCAAAGCAGAGGACCCCTACTGTAAAGATTGCAACGTGTCATGCATAGACTCAGCCGAACACATTCTCCTAGAATGCCCAAGATGGACCAATAAAAGACTGAACACCATCTTCTCAACCGATAAGAAAGTACTTTTCAACAACCCAAAACTCGTGCTAATGTACCTGGCTGGAATTGGGCGCATATAGCACCCAGGCACAGCCCCAGAAAAAAGAAGAAGAAGAAGAAAGTATTTTAGCTGGAATTAGGGGTCCCCTACTTGCAGGTTATCAGATGGCCCACAGCAGTGGCATATGAAAGGTCAGCTATTTTCCTCCAGACGATCCCAGGCATATTGCAGCCTGTTTAGGGGTAGAAGCCAGACACAGGCTCAAAGATGGCTGCAGAGTCGTGCAGCAATGTGGACACTGTAAGTCGAATGTTAAACCCTTCCAATTACTTGAACATGCCCTGTGGCCCTCAAACACAGCCTAAGACTGGAAGGTGTGCTGGGAAACCAAGGGAGGATCTAAAAAAAGAATCATCAAAGAAGCTTTTAGGCTGGATGCCATTACCATCCTGACAAACCACTGGGCCATCACCACCATCTACACGAATATGGCTTAGTGGCCACCACCAGGAATGCTGATTACCTAACCCAGTCAGCACTTGAAGCACAGAGGCTTTCTGCACCCATCCTCCTTTGAAGTTGAACCTGGGTCCAGTGATGAGGAGCCAGACAATGACACTCCTGCCACACCCTCTGTTACTTTACATGAAGCCAGCCAAGCTCTGTTGAAACTTTAATCTTTCTTCAAATGTGCTACCCTTGCAAGCAATGTTAACACAGAGAATTCTACAGAGCTTAGGTAATAAGATCATGACTGCTATTTTGAACATTTCATCTGCTGTTGTGAAACAGAAAAAAATAAGTGACTTTTTCATACATCTTTAGTGATCCTATTTTGATACACTACACTTATCTTACCATATAAATAGAGATATGTATGTACCTACCTAACAGAATTTGATTTAGTAATTTTGTGACATTTTCTATATATATACAAATATATATGTAGATTTTTATTTTAGGATAATAATAATTTTGGAACAATATACTGGTTATGTTTTATTTCTACATATGTTAATTACACTAGTATATAGTATTAGCATTGCATCAATTTTGGGGTACCTTGGATATAACAAGTACGTTTTTACAGTCCCTTGAGTCTTGTTATAACTGGATGATACTGTATTGGGAAAATCATTCCTATGATATTGTTCATAACAAAGCTTCTCTTATATGCATCTAAAAGCATTTCATGTGTTTCTGTAGCTGATTTAAGCTAAAAATAATAATAAAAAAGTTTGCGGTTCTTCTATCAAATTCATGACTGCATGCAGATTACAAATTTATGCTGTCTTTAGTGTAATATTTCAAAATAAATATCTAGACTATGAATTTGTATGTACTTCCATCTCTTTAAATTTAAAAATTCATGAAATATCTATAGCTATTATATATGAAATGCTATAAATATTTTACTAATATATATAAATAAATTTATTAATTCATTACAGCTATGGATATCCAGATTTAAGAATATTTATGCAAAATCAAGAACTTTTGGATCTGTCCTTATATTATTATGTAAATTCATCTTTATTAAATGCACTTATTATTTAGTAATACAATTATTGTCATGTTTTTTCTTGCTTAACTAATGCCATATAGCATTTAAAAAAAGTCTAATTTGGATAAATTATCATATTTCCAATATTATAAATGATAAATACAATATATTTCATTATTACATTTACATAAAGTATCATCTCCACTGTTACTGATACTATATTAGGAATAATATGAATAAATAAATTTGCAATATATTTTTATTGAATTAAATTAAATGACTTGAGCCCAAATATATATAGATAAAATATATAGTTTTGGAATTTATATAACAAATAATTATCAAACTGCTAAGCATTCCTTTTTAAACAATGTATTTTATAACTTAAAATAAATTAAAATAAATATAAGTTATTTTATTTAAAATATAGTTATCATTTTCAAATAAATTAAAAAGACAAAGTATTACTAAATACTCAATTTAATTTATAAATATATTTAAAATAGGAGTATTCCAATAATAATAGAAAAATATAACTATTGTTATTGGTTGGTAATTTATTTGAAATATTTGTTTTATATTATACAATTTTAGTTTTAATAATGTCTAATAGTATTTTAACTATTATAGTAATTTACTAATTAAATTTTGATTTCAATGGTTTGACATCATTAACCTACTTATATTCAATAATTATTATAGTATTATTACTGTGAGCCTTTACTTAACTAATTATTGATTGAATAAAGCATGTTTACAAATTATTTTATTAAATATTTTGTTTAGAACTTAAGATAAGCTTATAATCTTAAGTATAATAAATGGTATTATGACCTCCTATTATTAAGACTATGGCATAAGAATATATCTAACTTATGTCATAAATATAAATATAACTTCAAAGCAAAAATGATATGATCATGATTATGTGACACAGACATAGTCATACCATTGTTACATTAAAGTTATGTTATGATTCATGGTCAGAATTATTTGTAGTGCTACTGCACTATTAAAATCCCTATAAATTATCCTATTTATAGTGCAATCACTACACTATGCGACTAAATGAGAGTTAGAGGGATGTTGTAAGTAACTAAGTTTATTTGTGATATATAAGAAGTGATGGGAGACTGCCTACAAGTGGTCTTTACCTTTAATTTTATAATATAAAATATAGTTATTGGGTGTTAAAAAATTGATTTTCTTGTAAATGACTATTAACATTGCACTACAAATAAAAAATGTAACTTAAAGAAGTAGTATAGTCATACTACAAATAGATATTATAATGATTCATAGTATGCTATGATTTACACATTGATTAAAACAATGGAGTGTATTCTATTATAGCAGCTGTAATCGGTATACCTAACTTAGCATAAGTAATGGCAAATAAAATTGCATATTATTATATAAAATATACAATATAATATAACTTTATATTACTATTATCGATGTGATTGTGAACTGTATTTATTTTTAGGATGAAAATATATATAAATAAATTTAAAAATTAATCTGTTATAATTTATGCTCTAAAGACAAAGTTGAAAGTATAAAATAACAATTAATGTAACTTATGGCACTATATTAGGTATACAATTAGGGCAACAGCAGACAGAGCATACAGTATAGGTATATAATTTTTATGCTAAATTTTAACATTAATATATCATGTATAATAAGTCAGTTTATATTACTATTATCAATGTCAATGTGATTATGAACTGTATTTATTTTTCTATTATATAAATAAATTGATTATCGAGATTTTGATTTTTTTTTTTTTCATAATATATTACTTTAAGTTTTTTTTTAATGACTAAATCATCTTATTATTGTAGTATGTTTAGCTGAAATTATTAAAATTAGTTTTTAATAAAAAAATATATATTTTAAGTAAAATATGGATCGGGTGGTCCTCGCAGATGGACTCCTGTCCCCTAGAGGTAAAAATGATGCGAAAAATTTCTCAAAAGTTGCGAAACATAATTTTAGAAAAGTCACGAGAGCGTTTGCTGTTTTGAAATTTTTTTAAATAATGACAGCCAAAATTCGGAGGGGGGGCTGATTTTTCCCTGGTTTAGATAGGGTTAAGAGAGAACTCCTATAAGCGAAAGAGTTCGGCAAGTTATTGGAGCCAGGGGCGGAATATCAACCTCATACTGGCAATCAATGCTGATGATGGATTAGTATACTTTGATCTTCAGCAGCAAACATTGAATCATAATAGGTATCAAATATTTATTGACCACCTGATCAATGTCGAAGCTGCTCCGTGCTTTCCAGGTCCGGTAGTTATCGTAACATTATCTCAATGTGAACGCGAGCGAGACTTTACTACTTTGTTGGATGCCTCGTTTTTACAGTGTACCATTGGAAATTCCATAATTTAATTACAATACTATAGTATATATAGTTTACAAAATATTATAATTAGTATTTTACATACGAGTATAAATAGACTACATATATAATTCTAAACTGAATAATAGTAGGTATGTCCCTATCAATACATAACCTGACTTACATAACTTAAATAATTAGATTTTATTACGAAATTAATGTTTCATTTGTAAAATAAGACTTTGTATAATGAATTTATAACCCGTCTCAAGTGTAATTATAAACTAAAATCATGATTCTATCAAATTATTGTTACATTAATATATTTGACTTTGAGGTCATACAATAAACTATACTTTGTATCTAGAGTATACTTTTTACAATTTAAATATTAAGATGTGTTATGTTATATGTTTCATGTTTCATGTTAATTTAAATAAATATAATAAATTGTATTTGATGCTAATAGACGATATTCTAATATTCCAATAGCATATATTTTTTCCCTAAACGTAACGTGCAATACCTATTTATATTTTGATAAGAAAACATAAATTGATATATTGGTCAATCAAGATTATAAATTAAAGATCTCTGCATTAAGATGTATTTCATGTTTACATAATTAGTCGCTTGGGAATTCAACATTTTTAGGACACTCGATTTAAAATGTACATAATTTTATATTATTGTTTGTTATAATATATGTACAACAAATATTTTAATTTCTAGAAACGTTGAAGAATTTGCATCACTGGTTTCATCAAATCACAAACATTCTTATAAAAAATAAAACAATAACTAATTTATGAAATTTATTGCACCTTAAAGAATTGGGGATTCTTTATTACATGCCGTGCAATAATAAATGTCTATGAAAATAACGTGACAGACATAGGGCCATTTTAATGTTTTGAAGAGGAAAATATATGTTGAACCAGTCCGGGTTTTTTTTTTAAGTTACAAGTTTGTAGAAATTGAAGGATTCATTAATTTTATGGCATATTAAAATAATTCAGACGAAAAAAACGTTTTGTAAATTATATTATCTCAATTTATGTGTAAAACTATACAACTAATATTTCAAAGTAATGAATATGATTTATTTCGTAATATTATTTAAATTGTATCTCATAACTGTAACCACAAAATATTTAGAAAATATAAATTGCTTCTTATATTGTTGTTACGATTATCTAATTATCCCTAAAAAATAACGTGTGACAGGTAATAGTTGAAAATTAAAAATAAGATTATCGCAAATAAGGCATCTTACAAAGTAAAGTTTTCAGAAAAACAAGATCACTTTACTCGTTGATCAAAAGTGTTTTTATTTAACTCACCAACACGAAACTATCTTTTTTTTAATTATCCATATATACCGTTAATTAAAAAAATACAAATTGAAGTACAATTTATATAAACGTGTGGAACACTGATGTCTCATAATATAAGACTAAACTGCAGTCTACTGTTAACCTTGTCGAAAAGGTTTTTTAAACCAAAAAATTAAATACTTTTCTATCAACCACTAATTAAACAAAATAAAGCAAAAACATTTATTCAAACAGTATATATAATTAATTAATTTCTGTGTTGTACAAAACACACCTAAATTAATTTCAAGAGCTGGAGGTTTGATCCATTTTTACTCAAACTTTCTAATCGTTATTTAATACACGTCTAAAATGCTATTCTCGTTAAAAAGTGTCGCCATAAATTATATATTATGTGTATCTTCACACTCCCTAGGGTATACGCACCAAATGCTAAACTATTCGGATAATCTATTCGAAAATGAGACTATCTATATCGAAAACTAACTGTGTATTTTGACTCATATAATTCCCGTTAAACCAAGAATCTAAACAACTGATTGCGGTAAAATACATTGATACAATAATATTAATATATGAACATAATAATACGATACGTATAACTTTTGAACTCAAAAGTACTATTCCATTTTCCACACGAATTATGTTGAATAATTATTGTAAAATAGTACTGATTCATAAAGCTTGTAAAATGAAATTGTAATAAAATATAAATGTCTTGGTATAATTCATTAATAATAAAATATCCAAACTATAGATTTTCACACTACATTGATTTTAACTACAGAGCGATACAGTGACATCAAAAATAAAAACATTTTTATTGACGGAATTAGAAAAGTAGAGTTAAGTCAGTATTTGCGCCAGGAAAAAATAAGAAAAGCCTATGAGTTTGATTTTTACAATGGCTATGGTTATTTATTTACACATTTAAATAATTAATATCATTTGCTTTCTTTAATTATATTTTTATTTTTGGTAACTTATAAAATACTAATCAAATCCATAATTACCTATGCTATGATTTCAAAACACTGAAAGTTGTCCTATTCTAGTTCTTCGGTACTTACCTTATTTCTGAATTTAACACCATAGAACTTCTCAGCAGCGTCCAACAACTCCGGTCTGAAGGTCGTCGTAATGAATTGCGCGTCCTTGGTGAGATCACGGATCATGTCAGCGACGGCGCGTCGGTAGCCTGCGTCCAGCGCAGCGTCAATTTCATCGAAGAGGTAGAAGGGTGCGGGATCACACTTCTGGATGGCGAAGATAAGAGTGAGTGCCACGAGAGATTTCTGTCCGCCACTCAGCTGATTCATGTCCTTCATATCAGCCGTGTTTCCAGTGAAGCTGACCTGTATGCCCACTCCTGTGAATCGCTCCACGTCGGGGATGGCAGAGTGTTCCTCAGCATCTTCGTCGCTACTGCCCCCTTCTGCGGCTGCTGCTGCTGCCGGGGTGTCCTGCATCAAAGAAATTAGAAGAGTGGTTTAGAGTAGCATAACCCATCCATATGAGAAAATTACAGTAATTAAAACACCCTTTCATATTATTGCTATTATTTTTTTAAATCAACAATTGTATGGGCATAAATTTTTGCAATTTCTCCTAAAATGAGGCATGAAAAAATAATATATAATGGGCATACTATGCTAAATATCTATTAGCTAATTTAATTATAATATGATTAATATATATTTTTTATATTCTATTCGAAAAATTAATTATAAGGCAGTTTATGCATAATTTATTCAATGTATATTTCACATATTTAAGTTATGCATAATACATTAATCATTTAATAAAAGAAATTTAGTGAGTAATACGCTTTTTCTATTTACTTTTCTATTCCACTTACACAGAAAAAGAGTTTTCAAGATTATAGACCATTGAAAAAATATTGGGTGGGGAGCGATTTGATATAGTAGTTCTGATAGCCCAGTATGGCAGATAGTGATAAATATAATCTTTAACATAACCATATATTATTTATAAAGTATGTAGTTTCACTGAATTGAAGTGGTGCGCATTGGTTGATATGAGTTAGCGAAATTTTTTTTATATTCTATTCACGAGAAAGAGTGTAGTAATATAGTGTAATAGAATCTATCTGAAATAGTTCCACAATTAGCAATTATAGTTTTTCATATAAAAATGTATATAATATATTACATTATCAGATTGAAATACCTACAACAATCAGAACTAAGTGGCTGCTGAAATAAAATAGATCTGCTATCTTTGGATTAGAGGCTCATTTTTATAATACATTTGATCCTAATTTCTAAAAATGTATCGCGTACTCCTTTAGCTGGCATTGCATCTAACAAATTCCTGCCTGTATTTAAATTGACAAATCTACATTATTCAATTTGGAATAGAGCACTAAGTTAATAAAAAGGTAATGATCATAGAAATGATAATTGTTATTCATAACTGCTCTCACACACACCTATGTTCTTTTTAAAATACATATTTAGTCTTAATATTATTTTATAATACATTTTAAAGTAGGGAATTTTAAACAGGGTGCAGGAAACACTTTCGACGTAAATTAAAAACAAAATGAAATATCTGTAATATTCAGTTCATTAGTATATTATTTATAGTATTCTAAAAATATTTAATTATAAAACTGTTTTTATTAATTACAGCGTTTATTATAACGAAAAATTCAAACTTAAAAAGTGTATAATTTATTTTGTTTACTGATTTACAAGGTGCACATATTTTTCGGGTTTATGTTGTAATACGTATTATTTATTTTAATAAACATACATCCATAAAAAATAAATGTTTTACATTTAAAAAAAAACTAATTCAATACATACGCATATGTACATTAATTTTTTTATGTTTTGAATTTTTATACATCTACACATTGATCTATTTAAGGCTTTTAATAGCCAGAATTATAAAATAATAATACTCGGCGTCTTTTTTATACCAATTAATTAGTGATCAATTATTGAACTACTTATTTTCACGTATGTTTTTACATTTTGTCTTTGTGTTAGTTTCTTAGCTTTCATTTTTTCGATGTTATCGTTTTGTTTCGATATTTACATTTTTGCAAATATGAATATCTTCAAAGAATTTAACTTGTAAAACTTGAACAATAATTTATTAATTATATATAAACCTGCAATACATTATAGGCCTAATTCTTGTATATAATTTTTTTATATCACATAAATATTGATAAAAATGTTTAACAAGCCTAATTAAGAATTTCTTTTATGTGAAGACTTCAATCGATTTGACTTTTAAAATATTCGTAATAACTGATGCATTGGATTTTATCCCCACACCCACCAAAGGTACCGCAATTCTTGAATGCATACTAGTGTCCAGTATTTTGCTATGAACCATCCTTACAAGACTGAAGTAGGTCCTTCTATCGGATAATCTGACCACAATATTGTTTTCTTCTGCCCTCTCAAGGCAATCATTGATACTTGAGATCTCCAGAATTAAAATCTAAATTCTTTTCTTCATCTTTGGAGCTTTCAAAATTGGAATCCTGTAATGTACATACAGCCCTAACTCTTCATGATACGAAACCTTCATCAACTCTAAAAAATCTGTCCATTTCTCGAACTCATATAAACTTTGGATTACTCTCAAATCAAACATTTAATTAACGACCGTTGGAATACCTTTATTTCATAATAAAAACTTTCGGGTATTCAACCACCTTAAATTGAAAATTAAAATTGTGAAGACAAAGAAAAACAGGAGCAACAATAAAAATAAAAATCACTTCTGGGACAAAATTAGATAACTCCAAGGCACTATCTCATCAATTTCTCTATTACCACTTTATGCTTCTGTTCCTAATCTCAATGACTGTAATGGATGTAATTAATAACATATTTTTAGTGCGGCCGTTCTCCCACCGACTCTATCAGCATGTGACATTCTTTCCAGTTGAATTTCTACTAATATCGCTTTAAAAATACTCTCTGAAAAAACTCAGTGAAAGACACATGCCGATCTACATGTCAACAATTTCGATAAATCCGAACCACCACCTCTACACAATGCCGTATGTGTCCATCGCCAGCACGGCATGCTTTTATGCAGACAGAGACTTTTAGAATAGTCATTTGTATCAACAAAACGTCTCCAAAACGTTTTTGTTAAAGATATTGAACATTTTATTTAAACCTTTTCTTTCTATCCTTTTTTGTTTATTATGACCGATTCATGTCGCTATTTTGGTTTTTGCAATAAACGTATTCTTCTTCTTCTTCAGTTTTAATACATACAAACGGAATAACATAAAACAAGAATATACCTTTATAGATGGTTATTACAGATTTTTTGTTAAATATAAGTTGGACATTTTAAGGCATCATAATATATAAAATATTTCTTATTCTTTGCACGGTTAAATATGTAAAAATGATCTTTGCATGATTAAGTATAAACGGTTAAATTGACAAAATACTTCCACGTCTTAAAAAAATGGTGTATTATGGAACATATCAAAATATTGTGATAAAAATTAAACAACATTTTTTGTCTAAAGAAACTAATTAAAAAAAATAGAGTAACTTTAATATCATTATATTATCTGCAGGTAATACCTTAATAGCTATTCTACATATTATACCAATATCCTATATAAAAAAAACTCTAAATTGCTTCTAATTTAATAAGCCAATGAAATAATTCTAAAGCCAAGAATTTCTAAATGAAATAATAATAGTTTCACAGATTCTACACTGAATATTCTACAGATTCTGTATATATAATTTCAACCATTAATTTATGTATAATATGCTAATAATTATCTATATAAATATATTAATCTTATTTTCTATAATAGATTAAAGAATAAACCATTATTGATATATTTTTACTATTATTAAGTCGATGTAATACTATTTGTTAAATTATATATTAAATAACTTAATTTGCAATTAGTTTTTTTTTTATTAAATAAGATGTTAAATATTAGAAATGGAAGGCACATCATGGAGAAATATACAAGTAAATATTATATTATTCTGTTCTTTACTAAATTTCAAATATTATAACTGTACCGTATGGTACGTACGATATATTCAGCATAAAAGCAAGTAATTGCATGTACCAATATTGTAATATATTATGTTATTTAAAACTGAATTAATTGTTTGAAAGCAGTTTAATTTTTCTAATTGAATTAGACATTTATAAATTTAATCTACGTAACATTTTATTTGTCTAGGAATTTGAAGTATACGATTTTAAATAATTATAATTTAAACCATGATAAACGATTCTAGATTTTTATTACATACTTTCATTATTCTTTTGTCAAATTTTGATAGATCTACCAAAAAGTTAATCAAAGTCTATGGGCTATAATCGTCAGATTTCTTGCATATACATATTATTATAAGATAACTTTCCATTACTTAGATGCATAAATATATTTTACAGAATAATTAAACAAATTATTTTATTAACCTTATTTTTTATTTAATTTAAAGGAAGAATTACAACTTTTAAGCGTCAAATGAATATTTATACTAACATATTGGATCAAATTATGTAAATCAATTAAACGTAATAATATATTGATTTAATGCAATAATTCAACAATAATTATTTAACTTTCTTTAAATATTTGCGTTACATTTTTTTTAAATAAGCACTTAAAACAAACGTTAACATAATAATATTTGTGCATTTAATTTTTATTAATATTTTAAAATATATATATATATATTTAAATATATATAATCACTACATGATAACATACTAACGATATATATAAAAAATACCCCGTATTATAAATCTAGACAAAATGTATCATTGATGAAAATAAATGTTCTGCCCTCTTTTTTTAACACATTAAAATATTATATTTTCAAAAGGAAATGCAATCTTTAACGCAGATTTGATAATCGGGTAAACTGCGTGAATATGAAGCTATTGTCAAGAGACTTGAATGTAATAGTCAGACATAGACATACATGCATTAAAATGTTAAATCGTCATTAAATTTCAAAAGAAATAAGAAAACTCTAAGTAAAATTTCAAACTATAATGATGTAAATAAATATCATTACATATATGAATATCCCATTTTTACATTATGGATACAAACACACACAGCATTTAAACTTTTAAACATTTTTCTTATTTATTTAAAGAATACTCTCAGGTGTTTCAAATAATTCATTTAAAAAACGACTTCCAAAAACATTTAGAAACTACATAATTACATTATCACAATGTATCATAAAATAATATATATAATTATAAAATTTTGCCCAAATTAAAAAATAACTTGTACAAATAAGCAGCTTATTTAGAAACGAAAAAATAAATAAAAACAAGAATTGGATAATCTTAAACATGCAAAAATGAGATTTATATTTTACATTCATTTTATTTGTTTTAATTGAACATTTGATTAAAACATTAAAGATGTTATAATAGTTGACACCAAGTGGCATTATATTGAAATTTAATATTAAACATTTTAATTCAATTAGTCTTTATAAACTATTAACAATTTTATAATAAAAATCATTGAAGTGAAATAATATACATATAAATATGTATAAATATGTATATATATATATGTATATATAATTCTTTAGATACTACCTACTTTAAAATATAGACATATTTTCAAAATATTAAAAAGTGTAATAAAGTAGTTTGGCATTGTTTTGGCCAATAATATATTATTCTTAACATATTAAAAAAACACTATTTAATATTCCTTAATTTAACAATACCTTTTTTCCTTTCTTCATTACAAGTTCAGCTCTACCTTCCGGTACAAGACGCTTGAAAATGACTTGAAAGTATTGTGAAACCTAAAAATGAGAATATACAGTGTTATTTTATATTAATTAAACCTCATTGTTGTACAATTTTGAAGCTATAAATGTATAAGGTAGTTGACATTAATATTGTCTCACTTGTTTGAAGGTAAGCTGGATTGCCTCATATTTCTGGTGATCAAGAGCACTCATCAGATCGATAATGGACTGGTGGCCCTTATCCAATTCGTCCTTGCGCCGTAGAAGTTTCTCCTTCTCATCCGAATGGCTCACAAATTGGTCGAGCGCTTTTTTGTTCACGTGACTATACTTCTTCAACTCGCGATTGGCCTTATCCAGCATTTTGAACAACTGAGACAACACAAATCCATCAAATAGTGATATGCGTTTAAAACATTATATTATTACACACATCATAATATAGAGTGAGACTAAATATGTTTCACTTACTTACTACTAATGTAGTGCATATCAAGGCGTAAATTACTATCGTCGATAGAAAATCGCCGTATTTCAATTAATGTTATGTTGCAAGCAGTAATAAAATAGCATAACATATTTTTGTTATTAAATATCCTATAATTTAAAGGTTTATTTACCGAGTCAGCAATAATAATACGCGTAAATTGTCTGCAGAATATCTGATTAAACTTTATTGATTTCACAATGTATCTTTCAAAAAATCTAGCTAGACATCTAAAATATTGTTTCACAAAAGCTTTTATTATTAACAAAAGTAACGTTTGAATGGTTCATTCGAAATACATACAGAATAGACGAGTGAGATTAATATTTTCGTTATATTATACAGATATTATCGGAAGGAATGAACATAATGAGAAAGTAACTGATTTACACGGATATCAGATTTGAAATCACTCTACACGTTTACAAACACGACCGTAAAACGGATTGCACACATTGACACAAGAAAATAATTTCATAAGCAGGTGATTAAAATAATCAATATGGACAAATCGTATCAAGTGGGTGGGGGCGTTTCTTCGCTTACTCGGGTACAGGATGGAACCGTTTCTTCCACTAACTAATCACACACTGTCTCAATGCATGTGTGTGTATTTAAAACTACATGTACTCAAATCAGTTACTTCTATTTGTGTTCATTTGCCTAATGACGTTTGTATATATAGACGAAAATATTCGCCAATTGATGTTTCTCTTTTACATACTCTATTATAATTCTGGTAATAAAGTTTAAATTTTACTATTATTAAAAGTGTATTAGATTAATTGTTGGTTTCATTATTATTATCTTTCATGTATAGTAAATTATAGACGTTACCAACCAGATTCAAAATTAGTGCAATTATATTATGATCTAAGCATTAATAAGCATTAATATGCATATGGTACGAGTAAAAACAAATTATATTTTATAGATATATTTTGTTATTATTTTTTACATATATATTACCGATAATGAAATAAAAATATCACATTTAAAAAAATATTTTAACGATATAGTTATTGTAACGGAAAATATATGTTTACATCATCATAAAAAAGTATGACAGTAATGAAAATTAAAGTAAAATCCTCTTTTAAACAAAAGATTCATTATTTAGTATATCATGATTGTTAGTGCAAATAATGTTTTATTTAGTGTTAAAATTAGGAAATAATTTAAATAATTATTGTATCTATTGTATATAAATTCTTTCTAGATTTTTACCGTATAATTACTAGATTTTATAAAACTTTACTTCAACTATATACACAAGTTACTATTGAAATTAATATTTTGCGATAAACGCAAATGACGCCATGAGAATAAACTTTCAGTCAACGCATCAAAAACACAAGCGATGCTTGTGACCACCAACCACAGAAGAAACAAAC
>JAYRBW010001165.1:0-14014 GCA_036023295.1 Invenusta paracnida | reverse complement strand
ACAATGAACCACCAACACGCACTATACTATTCAGATACTCAGTACTTTATTATATAGTTAATTATTTCGATTAAAATGGAGAAATTGAAAAATGAAATTTAACAATTTTTATGTACTTTAAAAATTAAATTAGCTGTAATTTTATTTTACTTTTTAAACTGTAGATCATTTAGATATAATTTGTTGCCAATTTTCATCACTATGTACAATTTAGTACAATTTATGTATACTATACCACAATTTAGTACACACCCAAATAATATTTAAATAGGGGAGGGGGTGGCAAACCACCCCCTTCTCCCCCCGCAGTACCTGACTACGTTAAATAACCCAGTATGGATTGGGTTAAACTGACTACTACATTCAGACTACTCCTTCAGTGTATATGAAAATCATATAGGTAATGCTTATATGTGTTTATCAAAAATAAAATACAATGTTTTATATTATTTATTTAATAATACATCAAACGCGATTTTATGAAAATTATAAATAATTTTTATTTTTTAAATACTGACCAGACCCGTGCTCGAACACAGGTCATCTCGGTAGTTGGCCACGGACATAACCACTGCACCATACGTTGTCATGGCTACAAAACTTTAAGTTTGTTGTGTAATTGTATATAGCGTAGTTGTTTTGATTAGTGAATCATATAAATATAATTTCTTTACTTTCAGTATGAATGCAAATGAAGCGTCTCATTACTTGGAAGAATTGATAGATAAAGAAAACCTGAAGTAGATGATGTTCAATCAGTAAAAGTTTTTATTACATCTCCTATAAAAGAGCAAGACGAGAAAGGTGATACAGATTTGACAGATGAAGAGAATACTGATGTAGACCATCTAGGTGGAAGACAGCTGCGTGCTGAAGCACACCATTCAATCGAGATTAGATGAGATGTTTTGATAGTAGGAGAAACTAACTTTGTCAACTGATGCATTTTGATCCACAATGGGAAAAACGTGATCAACTTCAAAATCCTTTCAATATAAAATTTCCTTGGAATTTATCATTTTATTCACTATCTTCCCATGAAAGTTCAACCACGTTGTTTGGAAAGTTTTTTCACAAATGAGCTTATTGAACACATCTGCAGAAGAAGGAATGAAAAAACGAGGCAGAAGGTATCTGGAATAAAACCATGATGAACAAAAAGCATGGGTGGTTGTTTCCAGAGGTTAATGCACCATGGTCACAAAGAATCAACATCTCATATGAAACTGAAGGGAAGAAGACTGACGATAAGATCAAGAACCTTGAGATGGCAAACAACAAACTACTGGACAACCAACAGTATAGATGGGTCATCTACACGGATGAGTCAGCTGCTAACGGAGGAGCATGGATAGTCATCACCGACCCTAATACCGAAACAACTATCAAGACTATCAAGAAAGCTGCTGGAAAGTTCTACTCCTCCTATCAAACGGAAATGGTGGCTATCAACACGGGGCTCAAATGGCTGCTTGGCCAAAAAGACGACTGGAATAGAGTCAGAATAGTTACGGACAGCCTATCGAGCATCCAAAGCATACAGAAGTACAACTTCAAAACCAAGAACCACCTGCTTGCAGAACACTACAAGTTGACGGAGAAGCTAAGATCTCCAAGAAAGGAAAAAGAACTGACTATCACCTGGATCCCTAGCCATTGCGGCCTAGAGGGGAACGAGGAAGCGGATAGAGTAGCAAACGAAGCGAGCCAGTTAGACCACGAAGGAGCAGGATGGCTACTCGATGTGTCGAAGGCAAGGTTGAATGGTGAAAACAAGACACAAGACCTAAAACACCAGAGAAGTAAAGACACTTACGGCAAAGAAGGGGTCAAAGAAAATAAAGATTGCTTAATACCCGAAGAAGAGATCCGAAGCTACAGAATATTTAGAATGGGTCATAGCATGGAACTCAAATCATACGAAAAGAGGATCGGAAAGTGTGAGGAAGGCGAGTGCAGACTGTGCGGAGAGGAAGATGAAACGAACGAACACATCATGATGAGATGCCCGGAAACCCTTAAGATAAGAATGGACGAAAACATCAAAGAAATGGCCGATATGTGCAACCATCCCCTGAAGGTTGCCAAGATGTGGAAATGGTTCAAAAAGAAAGGTCTGACTGTGGGTTGAGCAACAACAACAACAATTGTTTCATATTTTATATAATTATTTTCAAGTTGTAGGAGCTCGAGTAAGGACAGTTTACGCATTCCACTCTAACAGATACAAGATTGATAAACAAACAGGCACATGATATAGAGAGATAGATAAAAATGGATATAGGTATAGACGAAGCTACACGTACATAGAAAGACAAATAAATATAAAATGGATATAGGTATAGACGAAGCTACACGTACATAGAAAGACAAATAAATATAAAATCAGAAATAGACTGTATAAATAAAACCTAAATTTATAAAGGTAAAGAAAATAAGAAATATATACATGTACACTTGTGCACTTGTCCAACAGACAACATGAATCTAAAAAACTTTATAAAATATGAAATATATATAGACAAAAATAAATAAATATAAAATCAATAGTGGAACTCACCTCCATTATCTTCCATCATAGTGATATTGGCCTTAGGTCCTGTCCTCACATTAGCCACAGTGTTGGAGGGCATCTGCTGTTTGGTCTTGGAGGAAGATGAGGTACAGGATCCTGTCTGACTTCCTGATGCCCCGCTGCCTCCAGGTGCTAGACCCGTGAGTCGTGTTGTGGAGGGGAGAGGGGTCAACTGAAGTAGAGAAGAGAGTGTCATCTGAAACTTTCATACGCGAATAACGAGATAAAATGCATAATAGTGTATTAAAACAATTGCGTTGTCCTCGCTTACAGATCCACAAATTCCAAATGAAGTGAAATATAATGCAATTAATTGATAATTTTAAACCAGACATTTTATATACATTGGAACTAATGAAAAAATACATCGATGATTTGGACCTCAATCAAGCGGTATTCTAATTTTAAATTATGTATCTTTCCGTCAGCAATATTTTCCGGTTGATATGTGAACATTACACGAATTCTAGTATACGTATCGCCTCTAATATAAGTAATAACTATCAGTCGTTGTTGTTGTTGTTGTTGTTGTTGTTCAGTATATAGTATATTACTACCATGTCACAGACTTTGGGTTACTGAGTGTATTTAGCTCTGAACTCTTTCCAGTAGAGTAAAGAGTTTTCGGGATTGGTAGTGAGGTCGGAGATTTGCGTGATGTTGTGTTTGGCTCGGAGGTTTCTGGCTCTGTCGCAGTTCTCAAAGACATGCTCGACGGTCTCTTCTTCTTCATTACACGCTCTGCATATTCCATTCTGACTTAGTCTGATACGCTTTTGGTAGCTCATTAGTTCCAGAGAGTGTCCTGATCTAAGACTTTTGATTGCTTCTGCGTCAGTTCTAATCATTTTAGCTTCTTTGGTGTGATCAATTTTCGTTATGTAGATCTTCTTGCATCTCTCGTACTCCATAATGATCTTCTTCTCTTCAAACTTGTCGTTGTTGTTGTTTCTTCTCCCTTTGGCGATCCGTAGATAATATTTGCCGGCTTATCCGGCTGATACTCAGCAGTAACTTGAGGATCTTCTTGCTCGTTAGGCTCTCTGCTTTAGGCTTGGGATCATCGAAGCGCGTAATTCTTTTTCGTTTCTTTCTATCACATTCCAGAATTTAGGTGGTCCACTGTCTCTTCTTTTACGCATTCTATGCATAAAGGTGAGTTTTCTTTTCCGATTCGGTGTCTGTATGATTTCAGAAGGTAGCTGTGTCCTGTCCTTAGCTGTGCCAAGGTTGATCTTTCTGTTCTTGTCATTTTTCTTTCTTGATCTTTCTTTCTCGTAATTTTCCATGTCATAGACTGGGTATTTACATTTTTTCTTTCACATTTCTGTGAATGCGGCGTTTTGGAGTATTACTTTCTAAAGCAATATTCTTCTGGTCCATTCCCGTTGGCTCTTTTGCTAGTTGGTCAGCTATTTAATTTCCTGTTGTTGCCAGATGGCTAGGAATCTATTGGAATTAGATGTGGCATTCATAATTCTTTTCTTGAATCTAAGAAGGTTTCTTCAGATTCGGTCTTCCATGAATTCTTTCTGCCTATTTGGACCATTCGCTTTTGCTGTCCAAGAAGATGATAATGTTTTTTACTGTGCCTTCTTCTCTCTGAAGAAATGGCTTCCGTTGCCATGCAGATGGCGTTCATTTCCGCATTAAAGCTAGAGCAATAACCATATATGTTGTACAACTTCTTCAAAGAAATATATTATAAATAAAAAATAACGATGATATTTTTTGGTCGACTATATTTTATACATTTTTTATAATTGTAAATTTTGATAATTTAATTTAAACTGTATAATATTCAAAGCATCATACTTAGAAACCAATTTAAAAACTGTTTTTGATATATTTTAGTCTTCTATTGGGAGAATATTTGATTTAATAAGTGGACAAAATATGAATACATTATAATAAACTCTTGATCCAATTGTTAAAAATTAATCCATATCTGGAAAGTTTCTAAATACGGTTCTTCGATTTAACTATTTTTTGCAGTTAAAATATAGTCTACTATGGCTAAATCTGATTTGGCTAAACCGGAATTTTGGCAATACCAGACTGATTTTCAATCCACAACTTTTCTTCCTATTCTTTAAGTGTAATTAATATTGGATAAACTGGAATCGCCCATATAGGACTTCGGACGAGTTTTTGTGTCAAATAGATTGATTTACTATGTATTTTCCATTGCATAAACCCGACAACAATTTCATTACATAAAATAATTTAGATTAGCGAAAATGTGTTACTGGAAAACACTTGGTCAGTAGATAATATGTACCTAGATATTTTTTGTGGTTAAATAAACATACATAATATTGATTAGATTGAAACAGTATTGTCATTGTGGACAAATTAATAGGATAAACAAAGGTTTATCTTATTCATACATACATAATATTATTATTGAGGCTAGTTAGATGACGTAATTAATGTATCTAAGTAGATAACATACGTTTAATAATTATACCATTATGAAGATTAATCTGCTACTTAATATTTTGACAAGCGAAATATGCTGGCCGTCAAAAGCAATTAAATTTTGCATTTAATCCGGAAATCGGTTTAACAGGACTTTTTTTCTTGTATTTTGTTTGTCCGGTTTAGCCAGAGTAGACTGTAACTAAAAAGATGCTAGCAATGTAAAGCGACTATCTGATGTTAATTTAAAACAAAGTATTACACGCACTAATAGTTCAGTATAATAGTCTCTCTCTCTTACCTGCAGATCGCCCTGCTTAGGCACCACAAAGACGCCCCCTTGACTGGCCACAGATGACCTATGCTGCTGAGAGGGAGGCTGTGTAGCATAAACAGAACCAGTGCCCCTTCTAGCGACAGCCCAGCTGGCCTGTGATTGGCTGCCCAGGCCGTTAATCCCATTGGTTGTTGTGGCTGTTGTGTAGGAAGAGGTGGTGCAGGAGGGCAGCTGCAGTTGCTGGTCCAGACTTGTGGTAGAAGAGTGGTGAGGAACAGCAGCTGAAGACCAAAGCACGTAGCCCTCACGAGTTGGATTGTGCAGAGAAGCGGCACCTAATAGGAAGAAAAGGGGATTTCATAAAATCAATAGAACGAACTAGCCCAATAGTGCAGGTGCCCCCTCCCCTTCCTTGCAGGCGCAGACCTAACCAAATCTTCTCTTTTTCTGCTGGCCCTCCTAACCCCCACCCAAGAAAAAGATGCACACGGCAAACATCTTGGTGTTAAATTGAAGTGTTTTATATAATTAAATTATTCGTGTCTATCCAGTCTTGATTGTTAACAGCCAAAGTCATAGTCTTGATTTTTTAGTTATTTAAAATGTAACATTGGATCCTGTATTACCTGCCCCTTTCATTTTGATATATCTAGCGTAACACCTTTTTCATTTCCAAATAATATTTTTCGTATAAAATCAGTTATGATCTTTGTAACTTAGTCTAAGTTATCTTGTTAAATGTTCCAAATTTCAATGTGTTTCTACAAACTTTACAAAACGTAACCTCCGCGATCAAACATGCATTCATTTATCTAAAATCATAAGCAGTATTCTCTCCCCTATTTCTTATGATTTTTTAGATCATTTCTTCTTTCTAGGTATCGAAATTTTAATTTTAGTCCTTCCCAAACCTTTTTTCAAAGCTGTCAGACTGTCTTTCTAATTAAATACTTTTCTTTCAACAAACAACTCTGCAACTCATTGTTTCTTCCGTTATTTATTTCCTTTTCACATGCTAATACAAAACGTGTCCAATTCCTTAAAATCAATCTGTTCTTATTGATACAGTGTTTCTATTTTCTCATCTTATATTTCAGGTCTAAATTTAAAAAAACTATTATTTGGCATGATTCCTTATCCTCTCTTTTGAAACATGTTTTTTTTCATTTTTATTATTTGTTCTATTTTTATACTATCTAATTATATACAAAGCAAATAGTTCTTCTTTTTTGGTTCTCATTTGTGCTTTTTGCTGCGCTTGTTATACTTTCTGTTATTTATATTGACATCGTTATAGATCTTCTTTCATAAATTGATTCTACCTCATAATTACTCAATTATTCAATTATTACTGCTATTATTTAATGTTTAAAACATTTTCTTTGATTTGTTTTATTAACACATAGTAAATATAGTCTATAGATTGTACCTCATAATTATTGTATTATTATTCAATATTTAAAACAGTTATTTATTATATGATAATTCATGTCATGGCAATTTAGAGAAAATTATTTATTTTATTTTTTGCAATTAATAATTTCACAAAAGACAACAGCACCCCGTTTTTAAATACATATAACTTTAATATTTACTATCTACTTTTCTGTTTTAAAACGGGTTCATTAAAAGTTCATTAAAACAGTTGTGCTGAATATAGACGTCGAAATAAATGAACTTTGTGGAATTTAAACCTGGGTCCCAGTTTAGTAGTTTGACAAGCTATGCCAATGCGTTATTAGATAGTATAAACTACTAACCCGGCCTAGCGCCGCCGTACTGCTCCAAGAAAGTCTCGCCAACCACTCGAGGCCTCTTCTTGTAGATCTGAACTTGCTGTCTGTTCCCACCCGTCTGTTGATGCTGCTGGGAGGAGCGGATAAACTTCCCAGTGGAATTGGGACCAATAGAAGGCCGGTGATGGTCGGAGAACTTGCGCAGTTGGACGCGTGCATCGAGTGGCTGACCTAAAAGTCGTCTTGGGGAGGGTTTCTCGGCGCCCAGGAGGTACAGGGGACTAAATAGAGAGAGGGAGGGGGTGGAGTGAGTCAACTGAGTGAAATGATAAACTCGATATCATGAAAACATGTATTGTTCGTGTATGGTGTAGTTAGTGTGCATTATGAAGGTGGCCTAGTGATCAGAGTGTCAGTTTGCTACTGTTCGGACCCCTCGTCCTGCCCAGAGTTCAATTTACCTTGTCCATAGATTAATATTGGGGTTTTTAGACGTCAGGAAATAGTTTAAACTGTGTTTGTCTTACAGAAAAACACTATTCTGAATTTTGTGCAATATCAAAGTGGCGTTACATTTTGATGATAACTGTTCAATATGCAACCATCTTGATAACAAAACATATATAAGAAAAATATATATTACTATATAATAGGTATGACGGTATAGGTATAATAAGTATAATAATGTATAATAGGTACATAATGACAAATATACAACAAGAATCATAATATAAAGATATTAATTTAATAAACCTAGTTCATCAAGTAAACAGTCTTACCGAAGTTCTTTTGATGATTCAACCTCAGTAGGAAAAAGTGGTTTCATTTTGAGCCTCTGAAATTATAAGAATATGTCAAGTTCTACAAAATTAATACAATTTATATAATAAATCGTTCTTACATTTAATATTATGTTTTTAACTAATTAAAGGTTACTAAAAATATTCAGAAAATATTAGCAACAAACATTTTACAATGATCAATAACGTATTCTTCAAACTTATTTCTTATTATGTTTACATTCACATTCCATTCATGCATCTGACTTTTAGAAATAAACTTTGCATAATACAATAATATTGATGTTTCACAAAAGTGACATAAGTGTTAAAAAATTATAAACAAATTCTAGCCTGCATTATTAATTCTGTTACATCTTGCTTACATCGATAATATACAGGGTGTGCCATAAGTCACGCACCATAGGAAATTCCACTTTAACATTAATGTCAAGGTAAATCGATTATTAACGATTGCCTCAGGTTTGTTAGTTAGTTAGTTGTTAGTTACTTTTGAACAAATTTTAACATTTGTTTTTAAGTATATAAACATTTGAACTTAATTATTTTATAGTACAATATATATTCAATAGTAATTTTAAATTTCTAAAATGTTCTATTGTGCGTGACTTATGGGACACCATGTATATATATATATAATTCTCTAAGTATAAAACTATCTATTATTTCACATTTAAAGTAGCATTAAAAGAATATACAAAATACAAATTTCTTAACAATTATAAATGTGAGGAAATAAGTAATAACTGACATAATTAAAAAAATTAAAAGGACATATGACTCACCTTTGTAGGATCTTGAAGCAGAGGATCGCAAGCTTCGGACTGATAGAGATGCACCAATTCTTCCAGCTCCTTAGGACAAATAACTTGCCCCTCATTCAACAGATCACGTTGGCGATCAATAATCTGGTTGGAGAGGTGACGTTGACGTTTGAGGCGGGCGATTGCCAACTCTTTGCGCTGGATCTCCTGATCCTTCTTCATTGTTTCCGACTGGAGGGTCAACTGATGTACTTCCAGCTCGTGAATGCGACAAACGAGTGAGAAAAGCTCCTGCTGCTCCTTCGAACTCAGATTCAATGATAAATTCTGAAATTAATTTAATTTAATCAAAATTACACATTCTTAATCCATTTTTTTTCTACTGGCAAATTAATGGTAATATAGCTCCAAGATATAACAATTAATAAAAAAATTAAATATCCATAATTAATTTTATTATCTACTCATAAAGGTGTTAGTAGTATAGGCAATTTAACTGCTATAATATAGTGAGTCATCAACCTCTTCCAGCTGTTTGGTTTTCCTTCTTGTGTCTTTTAGTTCTCGCAAAGCTTCCTCTCTGAGTAATTCACTTCGGGACAATTCTTCCCGCAAAGATTCCAGCTCAAGACGTGCTGCCGATACGTCCGGTGGGTCAGGCAATTCTGCTGATCCGGACAGTTCCGCTGCCTTCTCGCAGCCTGTTGTCAAGGGTATGTATCGGTATGCATGACTGTGTATTCTGTACCATCGGTACAGTGTACTAGCAACATAAAATGCTACTTTTTATAATTGATCATTTATCAAGATGTTAATTAAGTTTTAGTAATGCTATATATTTTACAGTAGATGTGTAGTTTAAAATTACAATTTGCAAATAGAATTATATGTGTAAAGAAATAAAATAAATGCTTCCAGGAAAAGAATAATTGTTAGTTAAAAAAATAGGATTACCACAGGCAGTCTGCAGAACCAATTGTAACAAAGTATAAAGTATTCCGAATATTAGTAATATTATATTTTTACAAATTAAAGTATATCTAAGTTATAAATAATAAATACAAATAAAAATAGGTACTTTACATTGAAATTTCGAGTCTGTGGATAGATTTAATAAAATGATATAATAAAGGTTAAATTACGATAACACGCGCGCATTGTCGGGATATATATAAATCATTATTAATGAGTGACGTAGGCTTAAACTAATCAATCGATAATTAGCTACATGCTGCAGCGCATATCAGTTTATTTAAGCTGATGTACCGAGGTATGTAGTTGGCGTGTTAAACACATACATTCAGTTTTACGCCACTTCAACATGACATAAAACAAGTAATGTGTATAAAAAGCAAAAAACATACTTCTCAATCTCGCATCTTTCGTCTTTTCTTCACGAGTTTTTAAACGCATCGCCTTCTCAGCTTCCCATCTGAAATTAACAAAAAATAGAGAATCATAGAGTAAAAATTCTATTAGGATATAAAAAAACATATTTTAACCAAAAATACACTTAATTTTCACTATTTATACAATTTAAAAATACTATTGTATTTGTTTCTACAAAATTAACTAACGAGTCCAGGACTCAAGATCAGATGGTAAAAGGGGAGTACAATAATAAGAATGCATAATATATTTACAATTTATTATTATGAATTGTGAAGAGAAAAAGTCTAAGAAAATCCAATTAGTAAGCCAGCATCCGGGGACCCCAACAGGAAAACTAACTTTCCTCAAACTTCAACCGAGCACGGAGTTGAGGAGGATTCCGTTTAGAGCTTGTCCTAGTCCAAATTCTTGAATCAGTTGAGCGACTTGGTTGATTGTGCGCAGCCAGTTCTGGTTCTTCAGTTATAGCGAGTTGTTTTCGGTGACAGAGATGGCGAGCTTCTAAGGTTGTTCATCCCAGTTAATCAAAGAAGGGTGCAGTAGAAGTCATGGGGCGCTCGGCAGATTGTGCGAGCAGCGTCACTGAGTCCTTTGTTGAGGCGGTCCAAAGAAGCGATCGATGCATCAGCCCAGAGTACGTTGCAGTAGTCCCATATTGAAAAAAATAGAGTAGAGACAAGGATTTTTAGGGTGAAGTTTCTTAGCGTGAGTAACGTCGTATCTAGTTAATTCTCACTTTCGATTTCTTTGCGACGACGGATAGATGGTCTTTCCATTTTAGATTCTCGTTGGAGGTTACTTTGATATTAGTTGAACTTGAGATAGCGATTTCCTTGTTTCCCATTTTCAGGTTAAGCTGATAGGCTTATTGTCTCCTTCTATGGGGTGTCGTTCTGATCATGGCTTGAGTTTTATCTGAGTTAATTGACAGAGAGTTGTGGATAGTGTAGGCAGAAAATTCAGATAAGTCATCGGTTGTGGTCTTTGATAACTTCTCTAGTGAGTAAGATGAACAAACTAGAGTAGTGTCGTCTGCGTACAGGAAGCATTTGCTTTCTTGGGTAAGTTTATGGTATAAATTGTAAAAGAGCAATGGTCAAAGTATAAATCCTTGAGGGACCCCCCCCCCCCATGCTTCATCGTTAGGTTTTGGCTGACATCAGGACCAATAACCTTTCATTGTTTGCTCTCTGATGGGTAACTGTGTAAGAGTTCATATGATTGTGGCAAATCATAGAAATCTGTAGGAATCTGGTGAATTTCTACTTATAGATTGTGAAGCATTTCCATTAGAATTTTATGATTGACCGTGTCGAATGCTTGGACAAGTCTAGAGCAACAAGTGAGACATACTTCCCGCTACAAATTTCTTGAAGAATGTAGTCTTGCAGGGAAAGGAGACAAGTCGATGTGGAGTGCTCAGGTCGGAAGGCATGGTAGGATCTTGTAAGATGTTGTTTGATCTGGGCGGCTATCAGAAGTTCTCAAGAATTTTCGAAACCATTGGAAGAAGTGCAATAGGACGGTAGCTTATTGGTTGGGATCTTGATCTCTTGCCCTTGTAAATTGGAGAAATGTTTTCTTGTTTCCATAGAACAGGAAATGCACTACTGTTTTAGGCGAGATTAAATAAATGACTCAGAAACGGGGACAGTAAAGTACACCAACTTTAAGAAAACGAGCTCGGAGAATGTCGGGGCCGGTGTTGGTCTGGGTGTTGAGGTTTTTGAGAGATTTCTCGACATCAGCTACAGGGATTTCAGAAAACTCAAACTGAACGGCAAAGGGCAATGAGGAGTGGTGGAATCATTGAGATTGGAGATAAAGCTGGTCAATGATTGTTGAAAAATAGTGGCTTGCATCTTAACGATTAATAGTTGGGAAGGGAAGAAAAAGGTGTGACCGTCCCAGAATAGAATTTAAAATTTGCATGTTCTCTGTATATTTCCTTGGGTTCGAGCTAAGTCTTTTGATATGAGGAGTTTTCTAGAAGATTTAATGGAGGCAACTATGTGGTTTCTGATGGTTTTGAATTGATTTAAGAGGTGAAGTGGACGGCTTGATTTTTGAGGAGTTTGACTGCTGCGTTCCTTTGATTAATAAGTTATCTGATTTCCAAGGTTAGCTATCTAGGTAGTTGTGATTTTTGTCTTCTGATACGGGAGTTTGAAATTTGAGATATGATTTCCGTCCAGTTTCGGATCCATGAATGGATGAATGTTTCCAGGATAGCGCAGGTAGATGTGGACCAGTCAACAGATGTTATTAGGGGGTATATATGTATGATTATCATCAATCTGCCACCAGTTTTCTGCTCTGCAAGGATGGTTGAGGGTACAGGAAAAAGTCTTTGATGATTTCTGGTTCATACCGGATGGATAGATGGTCGGAGGATGCAAATGGTTCATATTTTATACAAATAGTTCTATGATATTTCGATATGTATTGTCCTCTTTAAAGATTATGCATTATATATGTATATATATTTATATTGAAGCCTGTTGTGATCAATGAATTCGAGTGGTTAATTACTTTTACGATTGGACAGAGCTTCTGATGTCAGTTACCAAGAAAACCAACGAACTAAGATATGACTCCACAATTTATATTTTAACCACACTACGAAATCTATAATTTTATCTCAATGTTCTTCACCAAGATAATTCATGTTGAAGTCGTTATTTTTTATATTTATTATTATTACTTTACTACCTTCGTGTGATTCTTCATTCTGATTTTACTTTCAAGAAATATTTGTAATAATAAATATTGCTATTATAGCTTCAAAATTATTTATATTGTAAAATATGGATAAAACTACAACGTTTACTAATGCTGACGTTAGAATGTTGTATCATGCCGTATATTTCAAAATAGTGTACATATATAATCATAACAGCTTTATAAATAATATCTTTATGTAGCGAACGCTGCCATTAATAATTATATAGGGTGAATTGCGATTTCACTTTGCCGGGATATACATACAAATTAAACATATAGTTATGTTTAAGAACTGTTTTATAGACATTTATTATAAATGTACTCTTGTCAATAAAGTGTATAGCATTTACTTCACATTAGTTTATTTGATGGTTTAGCCAGTCAGTTGTTAATAATAATTACGAATATTTGTTTATACATTGATGTGTACAAATTAGTAATAGAATTATTTATTTTATTGTTTAGAATAATTATAAACATTATATTGCAGCATGTAAACTGTCGTTTTTTAATTTAATTTTTAAATGGCAATCTACATAATTGAAATGTATTTAAGCATAGATACATATAATTAACTTTGTAACATATGCATAAATCTGTATTAATAATTTATATGCGACCAAATTAAATCGTCTATGCGTTACAATATGGTTCATTTTGCTTTGTTTCAAATTTTTTTTTGCTAGTTATGTATACAAAATGTCCACTTGTAACGTTGATTTACATGCTAATATATACATATATTAAAATAAATACATGAGAATATATATATATATAAACAAGAGAATACATATTTTCCAATTTATGTAAAATGCATACTTCTGCTTTACTTGAATATATAGTAGTAATTAGTAGTAGTGTATATTTAGTAACAAAAATAACCGCCGATGGAAGCATATTCATGAAGTAGTCGTATATTTCTTTGTCGTTTATTTTATGTAAAAGATAATTTTTTAATTTTTAAACATATCATATAAAACATTGTATACATTTCAAAAATGGTAGTAAATATTTAATTGTAAACTTTTTTTATAAAGAAAGTATTATTTGTCATTATTATGCAAACCCATTCATAATTTTTATTCAGTACTTATTGATAATACTGATCGAAATCAATACTCTTTTAAAACGGGGGAAAATGATGTTAACATCTGTGTATTTATACAACAGTCCACTATTTCACTCTAGTCTATAAATTACTATGTACATAAATATATTAATAAAAAAAAAGATTACTTCTTCAGATACTTTTTCTGTACTTAAGTTTTGATAAAGCTGTAAAGCGAAACGTCAACTGAATTACAATACAGTCAGTATCTGAAGAA
>JAYRBW010001154.1:0-14014 GCA_036023295.1 Invenusta paracnida | reverse complement strand
TTCCAAATTTCAGCATTCTAGCTTTTTTAGTTTCCAAAATATTGCAATTTAAAAGTAGGCCTCATAGATTTTTTTTCATGATTTTAAGCGTTTCTCGTCTTTCTCCCTCTCGTTGTCCTCGTACTGCTATTAAAGCTGATATCTGGGCTTCACAATTTTTAAATTCAAAGGAAGATTGTTGAAGCTAACTACACAAAAAATTGCATTATTATATGAAACATGAAATGTTATACAAAATATAGAACCAGGGTGCATGCAGCTTTTCTGAAATAAAATTCCATGAGTTTTCCAGATGCCCACAGCACCCTGTAGAACAGATATCAGAGTTTTCTTCATCGGCTGCAGTACAAGATATTCAGCATTGTGAAGCCACCGAAATTAACGATGTTGACAAAAACAAACTGAAAACTGTACATAACTGTGGATTGAATCACAAAAAGGGTCAATACCCAGCATACAAAAAGTGCAATAAATGCGGCAAGCTTAATCATTTTTCTTCTCAGTGTGTTACTAATCCAATTAATGTCATTATATTGAGAATGCTGATGAAATGAATTGTTTTTCTTTAAATTCTGATTACAATCAAACTTTAAAACTATTAAAAATAAATGGACAAAAATCTAAACACACAAATGGACACTGAAGCTACCGAATCAATATTTCCAAAAAAACCTTTGGCATGATCTAGGTAAGTCAGCTTTATCTACAGATGAAAAAAATGACCATGTTTGATGGTTCCATTTTGCAAACTTTAGGTACTTTTGAAGTCTTAGTAGACTTCTGAAAACTGTCTTTGTAAACTGATGAAAAATTTATTATTATCAAATTCATAGTTATAAGTTTAAAATAAGCATGGTCTTATTGGAACTGATCTCACTGATATGGAGAATGCTTCTGTCACAATCAATCAAGTAAAGTATGGCCAAAATTTGGTTCTAAAAATGGCCAAAATAAAACTGAAAAATGACAACAAACCTATGAAAGTAGAGCTATACCTCTTTACATAAAACCGCTAGTCATACAGGAACTAACTGAAATGGAAAGACTGAAATAATATCAAAATGTGAAGGGACAGTGAATGGGCATCAACAATAGTGGCAGTATGAAAAGTAAATGAGGGTATCTGAGTATGTAAGTAAAGTAAAAAATGAGCAACAAAACAGTATTATCTAAAATTGACCTATCAGCAGCCTATTGGCAAATTTAATTAAAAGATAAGTCTAAAGAAATAACCCCAAATGGTCTATATAATTTCAAAAAACTTTCATATGGTATCAAGTCTGTACCAGCAATATTTTAAAAAGTTATGGAAACTGTAGTGCCAACATCAGTGAAGTCATTGTTGTTTAAGATGATGTTTTGATTGGAGAGACTGACAGTTCTGATTTGAAATCTTCAGTAAGTATTGTCTTAGAAAAACCGAGAAGTTAGAAATGTCAATAAATTACTCAAACACAGTTTTGATGACTGAAGAGATAATATTTTTGAGATACAAAAACTGATTCTCTTAGAATTCACTAAATGAAAGGCTGGTTACCAAAATTCTAAATATAAACTTCCAAAAATATAAAAAACGTTATGCCTGGTCATTTTTAATGGAAGATTTATACATAACTTTGGATCTGAGATCATTCTATTGACTAACATAAAAAATAACTATACATTTTGTTTGGACATCTCATCATCAAGCTTGCTTTGAGAAAAGCAAAATACTATTGTCGTCAGACACAGTTATTAAACCATATGGTACTACAAAAGAACTGACTCACAACTGATGCCTCTGATAAATCCATAGGTGCAATACTGTTCCAGGAAAACCATCCTATACTTTATTTGTAAAAAAAATTAGCCAAAACAGAAAAGAATTACAGCACAATAGAAAAAGGAGCATAACAATTGTTTCGTCCAAAGCATTTCATTGTTTGCAGAAAATTTACATTTGCTACAGATCATCAACCATTGAAATATATCTTTGACTGCAAAACAGAGGTTTCGAAATCTACATTGGCTACAAAGATTGGCAATTGAATTAATGAGCATTGAATATGATATCGAGCATGTATCTGAAAAATCAATTTAACATGTTAAATCATTTTATTAGATTAAATAAGAAACTAAGAACTTTATATTTCTGCAAAGAATCATTGATAGAGTTATTAATAAATGCTGATCAAATTTCTCACCTAAAGAAAAACCTTTTAAATCTGTACAACAGTATCCAGTGCTCCTACAGACCTATTTTTAATTTTTCTGCATTGCCAGAAAATTGAAGCATTTTCCCGTATTCTTATCAAAATTAAAAACAAACGAAGGCAAGCATTAACAATGTCAAATATTTGTATTGCTTTATTGTGTTGTTACAACACTGTATTATATAAAAACACTGTGTAAGGTATTAATAAATGTAATACTGATAAGAAACTCGTTGAAAGTAATACAGTAAAATATAATAGGGATTAGGCAGGGGAATGTCAGCTAGATCAATATTTGAAAAGATTAGTGACAATCGGAAAGGTAATAAGTAGCAATTTAAAAATAACATTAATAACATTTCTCAAATTCGAGTTATTAGAACCATGCAATTCGAATCAAAGGCCTACTTTTATTTCTCTTATTATTACTTTGACTTGTCTTTCTAAACACAAACTTTTGCATGAACTAAAATGAACCCTCTAAAATAACAAACACTAACAAAAAATTCAGACATAAAAGATGGTAATTTTCGGGCATTTGCGCTTAAAATAATTTTAAAAATATCATTTTCGGGAATGCAGGCACCTGTAGGACTGAGTACCTATGTATTGATAAAAAAATATTGCCAAAAAGAACCCTTCCTGTCATCCTGGAAAGTTTAAGACAGAGAGTATTGAATGCAGCTCTGCTTATGCAACACATGGTGGCATGGTAGCCACAAAATACCTGTTAAAAAGGAAGCTCGGTGGCCTAAATTTTCGGATGATGTTTACAGAATGGTCAAATAATGTCCTGTATGTAACAGACATAAGCCTACTAATGCTCTCCACAGTTACAAGTGGCCATTAGAAAACAAAGCATGGGACAGATTGCATATGGATCATGTCAATATTCCAAGCATTAGATTATTACTGATTATAGTTGATGCATTTAGTGGTTGACCAGAGGTTATCAAAGTCTGTTACAGAAGTGCAGAATCTACCATTGAGTCTCTGAGACTATGTTTCAGCAGACTAACTAGGTGTGCCACAGTACTTGGTGTCAGACAATGCAGCAGAATTGTATGGTAAACTGTGCAATCTTGGTTAAATAAAATTGGATGTTCACTAATTATACAAGACTCTAATTTACCACGTACTGTGAAACGGTATGAAAGTTTGGAGAATTTACAAGCTATCTTCAAAGGTTACTGTTAAACTATTGGTCAATTCCACATAGCAGGGTGGTCACATTTTTGAAAGAAAAATGTTTAGTATATAATTTAATTAAACCAACTATATACATATATATTTTATATATAATATACAATCATCATTGGAATATAGAACAACAAAAAACATAGAACAAATATTTTAAAACTATGTATTATTTATTTTATATAAATAACCTGTCAAAAAGATTTGGTATAGCAATAAATAAATTCACATTGCTGCACATAGTTAATATACCTACATTATAGTATAAAAGAAGCAAACAGAAGATTATTATCTCATAAAGATCAGGTCAAATTTGCAGTGATAAACACTGCTCCTACAACTGATTATAGTATGCTTAATGATGACAACTGTATCAGCCAAAGCAATCATTCTCAAATGGACAATGTTACTCAAAAGGAGTCTGACACAAACTAGAGTAGAAGGACAATTTGAAATCAAAACCTCATTCACCGCATCCACTCAAAATTTTTCGTGAGTCTGATTCAACTTAACTACATAGAAGCGGCCGTTTGTCTACCAAGAATTCTGACAATCAAATACAGAGTATAAGCTAATTATAATTACTAAATAACTGATCCGTTTTAAATGTTTAAGTACTTGACCGATCATTATGTATACTTTGTAATTCATGCGGTTTACATATATGTATATCTATTGTTTGATGTTATTATGCTTGAAGTGAAGATGTTGTACTTGCTTATGTTCATTATTACTATATTAGTTGTTTAAGTAATATAAAAATATATAATCGAAAATAATATAAAATTCTAAAATTAACTCACTAAAAATTGATCATGATTATAATTACATTGAGAAACAACAATATACATATATGTATATTGTTGTTTCTCAATATAGATCAGATGGAAGAAAAGAAGAAATAGGGCTGGGAAGACATAGAACCAGTTATGGTGAAAAGACTTTAAAATAAATGAAAGAGGAGAAACTTTAAATATACAAGAGTAGGGGAAAAAATATGATACATGGACAATAAAAAAAGCCGTGAATGGGCCAATATTAAAGAAAAACAAAGACCTTAGCAAAAGGGAATCATACAAACCAGTAAGCTTAACACTAGTAATGGAAAGGACGGTAGTAAATCGCCTGTATTTCTGGATGGAAAAGAATGACACTGTAAATAAATGCCAGGCTAGGTTTCACAAATTCAGGAGCACAGAGGAACAGATATTGAGACTCTTGTAAGACATACAAGAGGGACTAGCAAAAAGACCCCATAAACGAACAATAGATTTTACCAAAGCCTACTACCGAATGTGGAAAGTATGACTCACAGAAAAATGATGGATGAAGCCATATTGAAGAGTACGAATAATTGGCCTAAGAGTTTCCTAGAGGATGGAAAAGCTAGAGTAAGGCTCAATGAAGAGAAGAATACAGTGTGGATAAAACTGATAGATGGCATCACATAGGACGGAGAAAGCTCGCCTGATCTGTTCCTTATACATACTAAAACTAGGAAGAGCATATAGAAAAAAGGTAGAATACTACGGATTCGCGACGACATATGCTTTTGGACCAGATGCAAAAATGTAGAGGGAAGGTAGTGAATCAAGAGAATGACGAGGAACATTCAGAAATGGAGAGCAAGAAATAAGATAGTCATGGAGTTGAATCCTAGTAAATCGAAGTTAGCATCTCCACGAATTGTAGCAAGGATCATAACAGGGATATGGATTTTAGGATGGAAGAGATGACAAGATTGGGAAAGATATTATGTTCTTCAACATAACATTGGAAAATAATATGTAATTTAAGAAGCAGGTTAAAAATCATTAAAAATGGAGGAAAGTATTAATAATCTTGAGTGCGGGTGGTAGGCAGGATAATAATTCATTATATTGGTCACATTGAATTCCGAAACCCTATTTCCTACTTTTTAGAAAGTGAAAATGGCCTTTTAAGGATCAACACATGCCGATTGATTGATTTAGACTATCTTGAGTAATCATCTTCTGACAACAAAATAATAACAATCGATTAAGATCTATAGAAAATCTAAACGAAGTCAGAGACAATAGTGAAACAACAAAAATGGATACAGAAGATATTAAATGAGCTCAATGGAGACATGTATCAGATATTATTAACTATAATTAAGTTATAGAACATTTAAATAAAAATCGTATTTGTAGTATATTCATAGATTAGATCATAGAGTAAAAAACAAAAAAATAATAATTTTAAATTAATGAAAACCTAATTATTACTAAAAAAAGGAAAGCAATTAAGACATAACAAGTTTTCCATACTCCCCCATTATCATTAAATTAGTCAGTGTTCATTAACCAAAATTGCAATTGTTAGTATTTACTACACACCTTTACATTTTTTACTCATTCTACATCTCATTACATTCACCATATAATTTTAATCTCACCTTTTGGTGAGTTGTTGTTTTATAAAAAATGTTGAACTAAATGAATTTTTAAACATCTCTGATGAAAGTGTTAACATAGAAAGTTTATAATATATTTCGCCTAACTTGAAGAAGCAAATGTCATCTATTATAATTTAGTCTAATATACTATAAGAATTGTAATTCATTCATATTATAAATAATATGAGGGCAAGGTAGTTTTGTGGTTAGAGTGCAGGCTTATTATGTGGAAGGTCCCAGGTTTGAACTCACAATTTAATGCTCCCCTCCTGTCCACCCAGCAGTTAAATGGGAACCTAATATGTAAATACTGGGGAAATAAAAGGCAGCAAAAAAATAACTAGCCACCCTACTTCACTATGCTGTTGGCCAGGATTTAAAGTGTCTTCAAATAGGCACTTTCCCAAAGTATGCTACAGATGCAGGACCCACCTTTTATAATATTATAATATAGGGGAAGTCTTAAATTGTTTTATTAAATTAATCAAATTAACACATTTACAAATTATTGTAATTCACTGAAGAAATATCAAAATATGTAATTATAATTCAGTTGACACAAACTAAAAAGTTACTATACATTATTAATATATATATATATCACCTTAATCCAAGAACAAGAGATGCTTCCCTTTTAGACATTTTGGCATCAAAACCACCACGATAATACTTGGATGTAGCCTGAAATATATTTATAGAATAAAAAAATTATATTAAGAAATATTTTCAATAAAGCAATGTACTGAAATGTTCTTACTAAGTCAGGTAATCTTATTTGTTCTAAATTCATTTGTTTTGCAATTGTTTTACCATGTCTCAATAAATATCGACCTGCAAAATAAGAGATATAAATTAGAAGTCAATATACATTTGCAAATCGAGACATATAATACAGTAGACTTTACAGTAGTCAAGAGAACAAACCAAACAAGTAAACAAACCTCCAAATCCAACAACTGCCATACCAAGACCAGCTAATATAAGACCACTCTGAAAGAATAAATATTTTTAATGATAATCATTACTTATAGTCTAAAGTATCATTTTAAAACATATTTTGTAAGATATAAATAAATAAATTATAATAATTTTTTAAGCAAACATATTCATACTTCACTATAATCAAGTTCAATTAAAACACTATTTTGATTTTTTTTACTTTAAATAAAATAAAAGTTTGCAATGCTGATAATATTAGTACATACATAAATCATGTACATTAACAATTAATGTGAACATATAACATACTAATCAGGATTGTAAACCAAGCCCATGTGTACATTAGTCTGGCTTATTTTTATAACAGGGTAATCACATTTATAAAAGATATAATATAACAGTAGAAGAGCCCCTTTGCCCTATAAGAGCATTTGTTACTATCATAGTATAATTATCATGGAAATAAATAAAATATTTCATGATTATTATTCTTAAATGAATTTTAAATCATATGTAGTTACACTTCTAAATAAAATGTAAGTTTTTTTTCGGTGATTATTCCATTTAACATAAAAATCATTTCTATTGAACTTTATTTCGATTTTTTATGCAATTTCATCTTTATTCTGAAACATTTTTATAAATTTTGCATAACTGTTTAGATTAAATTACTGTAATAATGTAAGTAATATTGCTCTATATGTTGTGCATGATATGTTAAAGTTTATTAAATGAAAAGTAAATGAAAAATAAATGAAAACTGATTGAAAATTTTGTTTAGGTTTTACTAACATATTGACATATTTAATCATATAAACATACTAAAAGAATACATAAAACAGTTATAAAATCACATAATGTTGAATTGCATTAAAAAATTAATGACCAACTATAAACTATACAAATATATTTAACATTGAAAAATAAGGGAGACTTATTTAGATTTTAGTGTGTCTAACCACTGCTACTGGAAACACATATATATAAATAATTAATCATTATTAGACTAGAACAACATTATTATTACCAGCACAATTATTTACACAATACAACAGAGCTAACAGTTAACTACAACCAGGAGTATATTGCCAGTCTTGAACCACCAACCTATGGGTTTGTTGGCCATGACATTACCCACTATGCTACACTCTCCTTAAAATTGTAGGTATCTGCAAGCATTCTTATACTGTTGAGTATACAGCTGAGTTGCTGTACACATGTTTTGAGAATGTGACACTTTGTTATACCAAAATTGAATAATAAGAGGGAATGTGGTCTGTACTGTCATATTGTGTCAATAATTAGGCTGGTCATAATAATGTTGGTCTAGTCTAATAAAGAATATTTATTTATATATAAATTAATTAAGAAAATGTATTGCCATATAAATTGACAGTAGCAACTTAAAATGTATAATTATAACAACAGTTCTAACTTCATACTTTTAGACATATTAGTGATTTTGATAAACAAGGAAAAGGCTAAATCAAAAGTAATAAACATCTTATTTCATATTATTTAAAATTCTGATATTTTTTAATTATTCATATAAATAATTCAATAAGTAATCAAAATTTGTATATATCAGATGTTAATAATTATCTACATTAAGCAAATAGTTAGAAAATATATTGATTTATGATTAATTTGTCAGAATTTAAATATACAAAGTTAAAATAATTAAAATTTACAGTAAAATTAGTTTATTAATAAATGAACAGTTACTGAGTATCAATAAAAAATAAATATTGCTTATGTAAGGGTCTAATATGTATTCAACTTTAAAAAATATTTTAGTAGGTAATAAGAAAGTATATTAAGTTATTGGTGTATTTTTTAATTTTTCTGAATCAAAATATAATAAGTGTATTTGATAAATTTACAGTTTAGTAGTACATGTTTTAAATATTATCCTTAATAAATTTATAATAAATTATTTTACTTAAATGTTTATTTTAAAGGATAAAACAAAAGAGTAGGTATATAGTTTAGAATCATAAACAGTGTTTTTTATAGATTTGTCTGTTTTAAACCTTCCTTTAATAACAGTGCAGTGTTAGAATTTATAAATATAGACCACCTAGATAAGAGTACAAGAAACCAGATTGGGTGAAGGTACAGAGAGTAGGGAGAAGACTCAGCTGATGAGTCACGCCTAGTAGAACAGTGTAGTTATATGCAGAATTTTGTGGTCAAGGGTCACAAGGGGGAATAGTCAATACCAGCAGAGATTTTTTATATAATGAAAATGACTTCAATGTGCAATAAGCACATTTATTCTTCTTTCTCTATTTTACATCATATAGTTAGTACTAATAATATGTTCTCATTGTGTGATATTTACATATCTACATATCTACATCTATACATACTTATCATATAATCTCATGTATTTAAGCTAACTAAGGGTAGAGAACATTACACATAGCATGTGGCAAAGAAAGGATGAAAGTGGTAAGAATAAAGTTAGAAGACTGTGTGGTTATATAATTTGTCTATTAAGATGTAATATATTTTAGTAATGGTTTGGGGATGGTATTCCTAAACTATACAAATACAGAAATTAATATTTTTTTTAACTGACATTCACTAATACTGTGGAAGGAAAATTGTGTAATATGTATATGTAAAATGCTCATTTATTTGGAAGAGATAAAAGAACTTATATTTTATTATTAAATTCTTATAATTCATGGTTTATAATCTAAACAGTATAAACTATAATGGTATGGTATGTATTGACAAAATAAAACTGAGGTCCCAAAGTAAATGATGAATGATTCAGGTTGCTTGATATTATAACTGGTATTATAGCAGCCTCTATAATTATATACAAAGAGCTTAGATGCAAAAGGGGCTATTGACAATTTTTTCGAATTTTACTTTTATATATACAAATAGCAGCAGCGTAATCAAATTCTGTTATCCATTTAAAAAAATATTGTATCATTTAGGAGATATTTTGAAGTTTGTTATGATTTTAGAACAAATACTATCTTCTAGACATCAAAGAATTATCAAAATTCAGTTACCAACTCTGAATGTTTGCATCTTAATTAAAATCCAAAAAGAAGTTATTCGCACTCATTATTGCTCATTATTAATAGCTGTTCTACCTATACAGAATGACAAAAGACCTAATTGACTAACCATTGTGCTCTATTTAACTTCCTCTATTGTTTGTTATTTCTTTTGTTCAGCTTCTGTCCATCAGTAATCTATTAAAATATTATTATTATATAATTATTAAGGGAATATGTTTTGGGTATACATTAATTGTAAGTTATGCATTAATTTATGTAAATTTATACTATTTACATCACAATAGAACATTTTTTATTAAAATACAACATCATGGGATATATGAGATAATTCTGAGTGTATTAACAAATTATATATAAATTTACCAATAACAAGCAGGGGCAGATCTAGGATTTTGTTAGGGGGGGTTCGATATTTGTAAAATAGGCGTCCGTTTTTTAAAATGAGCTTAATTTTTTTCAAAATATTTAAAATATAATAAATATAGTAGTTTAAAAATTATTTAGGTATAGTTTTTTATTAATATAACCCATATATTACATAGGAATCCATATTATAAATTATTTTCTGTTCAAAATATAATGACAGTAATTAAATTATAAATAAGTAAATTATATATTAGATTCTGTTCAAAATAAAACAACAGAGTAATTGCATCGTCATATAATTGTATTATTCTTTAGCTCTCAATTGGAAAACCTCTATTATAACATATAAATAATTTAAAATGAGAGGCACCAAGATATTGGGTAACAGCTATACAGTGAGAGGCACACAAAGCCATTAGTCTTGGCTCATAAATTGGAAAATAATTACATTAAATATTAATATATTATGTTGTATATACAAATATGTATTGATAGGTATTAATTTAAAAGCAAACACCGCATTAACATACATCTGGGATGGCATAACATAAATGTATTCATTAATTTTTTACAATCTAAATATTTAACGGCTATATACAGTATTGAAGGCTAAATGAATAATATAATGATAAAATAGATGGGCTATTTTCCTAATATAGGCACCTAAATTGTAAATGTGGCATTCTATCAAGACAGAATAATTTTTTATAGAGTAGGCCCAGATTATGCCCAGATAGCACATGTTTCCTCTAGTCATACTTTCATTAAAAAAAAGGCGCCATTGGTCCAAACCCATTGAACCCCCTCTGGATCCGCCACTGACAAAGAGAGATGTATATTATATTTAATGTCAAGATGCCCTCTTCTATTATTACATAATCTCACATATATCATGATTAAAATTGTGCCCTCAAGGCAAACTGTGCTTAACAGCTTTACTTTCCCTCAATGTACATATGTTAATTTCTATTAAATTATATTCAGTATTAGTAATGGAGTTCTGAGATGTCTGAATCTGTTGTATTGGTTGAAAAGGGCTGTAAACAATGAAAAAATGTGTATTCGTCCAAGAGAAATCTTGCAAAAATCACTCGCCATACTGGAGGAGGCAAGTGTCTGACAGTAGCATGCAACCATGCCAATACTTTCAATTGCCAAGCAGACTCCATCTTGTGCAATAATTCATCTGGATTAAAACTATTTTTGGACTCATGTTTTGGCCAAAATAAAAACATCAATGTTGTTAGCATGCTATCATCCTTTGCAGATCAGAACAATCTAACAATTGATTTCACTTTTTCAGTTAGAGGCCACAGCTTTCTTTCTGCTGACAGGGTCTTTGGTCATGTGAAGAAGGATATTCGTCGCGTGGATACCATCCTTCTGCCTGAGGATTATCTAATGATCTTTTGTCGTCACGGAAATGTATACCACTATGGGGAAGACTGGAACATCCACAATTTCAAGCAAGCAATGAAACAAATTGTGAAAACTTATTGTGATTTTCGCATATGTAATGATAAATCAGTCAGCATTTCCAACAGTAGAGTGGAGATCCACAAACATTACTCTAGAGACTTGCAACAACACACTATTCTCAAGCGTAATTTCACTTGGAGGAACTTTCAGCTTCCCATATTGCTAATGACAAGCTCGGTTTCTGAAACCATGAAGACTGATATTTTATCTCTTCTTCTGAGGTAACCTCTGATTTCTACAAAACTCTTTTGTCCTAATCAATAATTTCAACCTCTGGACTCTTGTCATTTGTGTATTCTCTTGATTTATATTATATCTTTCTCTGCACACAATTACATCTTAGTTGAATGCAATGTTTTATGTTCCCATTATTTATCTAATTCTGAATACTTTTAATTTATACTCTAAATAAATACATTACTTTTCCATGTTTTTATGATAATTTTTAGAGATACAATCCAAAACATTTGAAAATAATTTTAAATTTGATGATTAGTTTTGTATGTTCTTAATATTTATTACATTTCTTGTTTTATTTTACACTTTTTGTTATCATATTTTAAGGTATATTCTAAAAGTCACTTGTATCTAAACATTCTATTATATTTTAATCTTTTACAGATTTACTATGTATTAAATGTCATGTTAATGTATTGAATTTTTTGATGAAATTATTATTTACATTATTTTAATACAAACCATTATTAGTATTTATTTCATACCTTCTTTTGCGTTTTATATATTATTTTATATATATATTATATTACTCTATATTATTTTCTATAGATGGATTTAGTTTCACTTCCCATATTTCCTTTCAAATACTGCTAGTTCAGTTTTGGTACTAATAACCTATTTACATAAGATTAATGATAATAATAGCCTATTGTGAAACTGGTTCTAAGGGTTGCTGCCTGCATGAATTAAGAGTGAAGTGAAATTTTGTTTTTAAATATATATTATTTAATAATGGATACTCCTTTTCAAAATATTTTTCTGGAATAATATTAAAATAATTTTCATAATTTTACTGAAATGTTTAATTAATTGTGTCATAACTATGTTTGTATTTATAGGTATATATTTCCGAAAAATGCTTCAATTTTAATTTATTTTGTAACAAATCATAAATATATAGTTTTTTTGTTCAGCGGCATATATTTTTTTAATTTTAGTTTTAAAGTGTCACAAAAAGAATCATTTAAATACGTTGAGTTGTTTAGTTAGAATAGAAAATTTTAATTTACCACCAACTTCTGAAATGTTGATAGCCCCTTTTGCATCTAAGCTCTTCATATATAAATATATAGATATTTAAAGTATAGCTAACAACTGTAGAAGATCATTGCCATGCTTACTTATATTAAGATAAGTATATAGATGAATATTAAACATACAAATACATTTAAAACTAATTGTTATTTACCATAATGGCAATAGATTAAATGTATAGAATATATATATATTAAGATTAGAATTAGAAATATCTAATGTGGATATTATAATTTAAATTATACAGTACAGGTGAATAAATAAGTAGATAATGGTAGATATATATATAATAAATATGTTATAGTATTATATAATATAGTACAGTTCCAAAATAAGTTTGTTACTAGTAATATAGGTAAGTAACCAATATCTATAGATAGAGGCATAGTGCAGAAGTAAACAGGTCAAATAATATGTACACTTTTATTAAATGTATTATATTACTATTAATAGTAGAAGTTTGTCAATAAAACTAAAAATAATCAAAATAAATATACTTTTAGCATACAGAAAAAATTGATCACATTAGAAATATAATTTGCAAGTAAGTAACTTGAGCCTTGGGCTTGAGTTAATAAAATGGACACAGCTAATTTACAGCTAGAAAACCACAGATAACAGTGCAGATGCTGGTTAGCCAATCAAATTATTTAAAAAGCATGCTTATAGTTGTTTATCTCCAAATATGTCTTGACCAATAGAATTTGAAACTTTCTGTTGTGACTGTGTTCATTGCCTTGCAGTAGCATTTTGATAACTGAGACAGGTGAATTTTACACAGCAGCACCAGCAGCAGTATCTTTTGTGATTGTCTATGCTAATGCTATGCAATTGCATGTCATCTGAAACTATTTTAGTGAAAAATATGGCATTCTTTCATTATATGTGACTGGATTTCACGATAATGACCACATATTTCTAGTCACTTATTAGGAAAGTAGGTCATATTAGTTCAGGAGCCCAGAGGCTCCAGCCTAATGGAACGAGGACTTTAGTACCACCAGACACTTTTTCCAATTTTCCATATTGAAGAATAGGAGAGAATTCATGATTTAGACCCAATTTTCATGGAAATAACTGTTTTAACATTTATTAAGAATACAATG
>JAYRBW010001143.1:0-14014 GCA_036023295.1 Invenusta paracnida | reverse complement strand
TATCATTTTATTACTTTAAGTGGCTTTTTTACTTAACATTAAACTGTATTATAGATACATACCAATCTTAATTTTATTGGCTCATTGAAATTATTGCTATTTTCTATAGCAATAAAAAAATTATCATAAATAAACATGGATTTTAAACAGATTTTTCAATGTTCAAGAGTCATAAATTCCTGGATTTCTTGTAATTTTAAAAATTTTAAATGAAGTCTCAAGATTTTGAAAATGTTGCAGTAATCATAAGACCCACCTATCAGGTATACCAGGCTCTTCCTCTTCTCCCTTTCCTTTGTCCTCAGCCTTTGTATGATAAACAAGAGAAAAAATATTATTAGAAATATTAAACACAAACAATTTCATCAAATAGTGGAAGACATTTTGGTTCAACAAGGTGTTACACAATGTGGTCACCTGCAAATTCTTACCTTACTGCACATTCTACAAGGAATAAATACCCCAAATCTGCAATTTTCAGGCTGCTTCAAAGGAGGGGCTACTACAGAATGACATCATTAAAGAACTTTTCTATAACCACAAGGAAAATGATGTTATTGGATTACCCACTCATTCATCATCAAATAATCAAGATGAAAAGACTTTTGTGGAACATTTATATTGCAAAACAAATTGGACTATCTCTCAAAGGAATGCACCAAAAAGTGTTAAGACATCATATCTCAGCCAACACGTCTGTTTCATGGCCTGTCATGTAAAAGAAAGGTAAATCATAAGACCTCATTTTTTTGCCAAATTTTGTTTATCATTCTGTTCATCTAGCTGAAAAATTGCCCATTACTAACATTCTAAAAGCATTTACCAATATTGATCCCCGTTATTGCATACCTGAGAAAACTGGACAAGCTGAATTATTTGAATGATGCAGCTTATTCTGTTAACATCAACACATGCTGAGCAGAGTCAAGAGGTTTGACAGTATTATACAGCTTCCAGTACTGATTTACCAATTCAAAACAATGCTATTGATGTATACTGGGGAAAGAGTTGAATGTTTGGAGTGCTATCTCAATCTGTGTCAGCTAGTGAAAGCCATTTTGTTGTATTTCAATAGATTCAAAGTTAGAAGCTTTTACCCTCATGAAGATGACTTCAAGCAAATATCAGTCATTGTTGGCAGTAGCAACACTTAGTGCATCACTTAGTGCTCAATATAGAACAAAGGTCTATTGACCATCTATATCTCACTTGCCCCAAAGTAAGCAATATTCTCTGGTGGATCCACACCTGCATTGTATGTGTGCTTCCTGAAAAGAAGTTTGCCTCCAGAAGAAGTTGGATATTGAAGTAAAAATTTAACTTACTGATCAAGGTCTTTGGAAATGGTTATATAAAAAATTAAATATGCTGAAAGCTTGTGGCTGAGAGATGGAAGCAATTGGAAAGTCTTATTGTGGACCATTAAATAACAAGTTTGTTATGTTAGTAAGTCACATTATCTCATTTATTAATTCACCTTATAACTATATACATCTCCAGTTGTATTGATTCATTTCTCTCTCTTCCTGTGATAGAATTCTTTCCTAACTAGTCTATTATTGGTCATGCAACACAGCATCCTATTTCTCTGTGTATATAGCAAGCTTATTTTCTGTTCTAGCTCATATGTAAGTCACATACATGACTAGGAACCAGAGGTTTGAAAATTTGTGAAAATATACCTTTAACCTATAGCTAGTGCTATTCTCATTTATTTTATTACTAATGCTGTATTGAGAGCAAAAACAGTATATCTAGTTGTAATAAGGTAATGTTTAAAGAATGGTGATACAAAACATATATGTAATATGTTTACAAATTGCATAACTGTTCATTTTATTAAATATTATATGTATCAAGCATTTTAATTAGATAGAAGACATCTTGCTTCTATTATTGACAAATGCTAATACAAAACATTTTAAGTAGACTATTTTTTCAAATTTGTAACTATTACATGTCATACATATTTGACAAATTTGAAAGTGTTTTTATAATTATGAGAAATAGAAATTTTAATGTTTACTATTATCCAATCATTGACCATTTGTACATAAATTTGTAAATAGTAGTGTTATGTATGTTTACATATTAACAGCAGGGGTACATTGGCAAGTGATATATTGATTTTTAATTGTACATATAGTATGCAACAGAAATATATTTTATTTTTAAATCGAATATCACTACAGACTAAAATACATTGACATATTTGGTTGCTTCAAATTTACAGTCAAGTTCATAGGATACTATAAGTTTGTAATATATAATGTGTAGAACATGTTTTTTAATATTATAATATTGACATCCAGTATAATTAATAACTATACTTCCAAAACACAATATCTATATAGCATGTATTTTCACATATAAAATAATGAGACCAGTAATTAATATTGATGTATATATTAGCAAAAAGTAATACTCTAATAAGTCTATATATGTTATTATACATTTTAAAACTAAAACAATTTAATAATATTCAGTTAATACTATAATGTATTTTTGAAAGACTGATTATGTTTTTAGCTCACTGATTTTGTCCCAAATTTTATTATAAAATATTGAATTGATGGCAATTACTCATTTTAAAAATGTTGATAGATTTACTATATTAATTAAAATTTATTTAAAGTTATTACCAGAAAGAAATTGACTGTTATTTCTATCCATTAGGCAAACTTTTTTCTTTTTTAAATAGTTTGTAGTACTACTGTTTCATACATTATACAGTTTTATTGTAATATTTATATACTGTATTAGTTAATAAGGTAGAAAGATCTATGCACTAATTAATTTAAATAGAAAACTAGTGAATGTTTTATTTTTATTGGTATCATTAAACTTCATTGATTTATTGATAGCTGTAAACTTTCACTTGAATGTTTTTTCAACTAGAAAAGCTTTCAGTCCACTTTCTGGTTCATATTGCTGTTTACATAAAAGCTCTCTTGCTACATTTACCATAGAGTAAGAAAACTGCAGTCCACTCTTATCGATTTTGTATACTGTTCAATATTATAAACTTCCGATATTGTATATACATACTTATATTAATGGCAGCTTTATATTAGATCATTTAAAATATTATTGGAATATATATAGAAAACAGTATTTTTAATTATTTAACACATCCAAATTAATCAAGCATCATAAGTTTATTAAAAAATAAATGTATTTTTCTCTTTTTCAAATTTCCAACCTATGCAGATTGTACAATAAGTTATGCCTAATTTTTGGTACAAAGTAAAATCCATTATTATCACTTGATTCAAAAATCAGTCAATTATTCAGTTAAACTGCTCAACATTTATTTTTTTGATTTGGAAATGTCAACATTTTTAGAATTTTGAAATTCCAACAAATTGACTGCATTGATATGAATCTATTTTAGCAATAAAAAACGAGATTCAGAATAGCATTTATAGACTGTGTCCTTCTGTCATCATGGCTTTTAGACTTAATTAACAGCAACGAATTGCAGCTATACAATTTTATTATGAATCAGCATCAAATGCAGCAAAAGCAAGTCGCCTTTTGAGTACTAAATTTCACATTCATCATGTTAAGGGCAGAAATATCAATGCCCTGGTGGATAAATTTGAGAATACAGGGTCCCTCAATGATGCCCCTAGGAGTGGACAGCCTATTACGGCAACAAGTGATGAAAAAGAAAACGATTTATTGGTCAGCATAACTAGGAGTCTTCAAAAATCAGTTTGTCATCTTTCTTTAGAACTCTAGATTAGTCGACAAAGTGTACATAATTTAAAAAAGAAAAATAATCTTTTTCCATATATCTTATGTCTCTTCCATACTCTGCATTACTAAGGTGTTGACCGGCGATTTGAATTTACTGAACTGTATTTGGACACTATTTGTGTTGACAGAACTGTACAATACATGGTGTGGTGTTCCAGTGAAACAGGTTTTAAACTGAATGGCCACATCAACAAGCACAAATGCGTCTATCAGCTGGCTTTTGGGCAGCAATCTCCAGAAAAGGTTTCATTGGTCCATTTTTTATGGGCATGTTAATGGAGAACACTATCTCAATATGCTACAAACGCAGTTTTATTCTAAAGTACAACATCAGCAAGATGGGGCACCAGCCCACTATGCTATTGCTGTTAGAGAATGGCTGAATACAACATTTACCAATTGTTAAATAGGTGGCCCATTGAGTTGCCTGACCTAACTCCTCCAGATTTTGTCTTATAGCCTAGGGGATGCTAAAAGACTTAGTATACCGTCAAAACCCATAAAATATTCAACATCTTTGACAACAAAGGTGTTTAAAACAACAAGTTATTTTAGAACAGATGCAAACTATCAATATTGAGATTTACCAAAAGGTTTGTCATGTGTGGCGGGACGATTAGCGCAATGCGTTGATCATGACGGTGAGCAGTTTTACTGAATAATCAACTAATAAGTTTGTTTAATTTATTGTTTTTTTCATCATAGAGTACTCCACATAGTGTACTTATGCTTTTCATATTATAATTGCATTGTAATTATATTTTAATTAAAATAAAGGTGATGGATTAAATTTGTCATTCACTATAACATTTAGTTACTCTGAATAAATATCGGTAAAAGTGGAAGTTTGCTCGTTTTACTCATATGGCATGTTCTTTTTATTTTATGTATGTTCTTTATTTGTGTATGTTATACCCTCTCCCTCTGAACAGAATGTCGGCCCAGGGTGACAGTTGCGAATATGGTTCAGGGCAGTACTATGCCTATTGTGGGTTCGGTGGTGTGTTGAGCTGTGGACTGACTCACACAGCCATTGTCCCCCTTGATTTGGTCAAGTGCCGAATCCAAGTAGACAAGGCCAAGTATGGCAACCTAGTTCAGGGCTTTCGTGTTACCATAGCAGAGTCAGGAGCTCGAGGACTGGCCAAAGGCTGGGCTCCCACCTTTGTGGGCTACTCGATGCAGGGCCTGGGTAAATTCGGCTTCTATGAAGTATTCAAGAAATTTTACGCCAATTTGATGGGTGAAGAGAAGGCTTTCCTTTACCGCACCGGTCTCTATCTCATTGCCAGTGCAAGTGCCGAGTTCTTTGCTGACATCATGCTCTGCCCCATGGAGGCGGTCAAGGTGCGTGTACAGACCCAACCAGGCTGGGCCAACGGTCTCACAGATGGTGTCCGTAAGATGATGGCTGAAGAGGGTGCTTGGGGCTTCTACAAGGGCATCACCCCCCTTTGGGGTCGGCAGATTCCCTACACTATGATGAAGTTTGCTTGCTTCGAGCGCACAGTCGAGCTTCTCTACAAACACGTTGTCCCCAAGCCGAGAGAGCAGTGCTCCAAGCCTGAACAACTTGTTGTTACCTTTGCTGCTGGCTATATTGGTGCGTACATCCTCAATACTATACCCTCCAACTCAGTGGCATCATTGTAAACTATCCCTTCCCCCAAACCCTCTTCCTTGTTCATTTCAGCTGGTGTCTTCTGCGCCATCGTCTCACATCCCGCTGATACTATTGTCTCCAAGTTAAACCAGGCTCCCGGCACAAGCGTTGGCCAGATTGTCAAAGATGTTGGCATGATGGGTGAGTAGATTACTCTTTTCTAACAGCTTGTAAAGTAGCCAGATTGTCAAAGATGTAGGCATGATGGGTGCGTAGATTACTCTTTTCTAACAGCTTGTAAAGTAGCTAAGTTCATGTACATATACTATACGTGATATATAGATGCATAGATAGATATGTATAAATACACTTAATCCATACTATTGAAAAGTACGTGCAAGTATGTAACTAGCTTGTCAATATGCTAATTATTGACCACATTACTCCATTCAATCTTGCTCAATAGTACAGTACCTCATAAGTTAGCTTGCTTGTCTCTTAACCCGTCGACAGTACATACGTCATTTGGTGTATTGAATTCTGTCTAGAGTGATTGTCCTGTGGTAACCTTAGTAGCTGTCTGTATGCACGTACAAGAGGGGTGGTTCTCGCTTTTTGTTACTCTGGCGTATAGATTGAAGGGGCACAATTTGTAACTGTTGGTAAAATAAGTTTGTGTGTGTTTTATTGGACTAATTACCAACTGACATTATTATTATTGCTATCTGTCGCTAATCAGTTTTTAACCTTAAATATGACACATTTGTGCTTCTTGATGTGTCTTTTAAAGTAATTTTAATTAGAGGTAGTGCAGGCTTCGACAGTTTCGTCTTTTATTAATCTAGTTTATTGAGATCTCTTATTTATGATAGCATTGTCTGAATCTACCTGTAATTAAGGCGATACGTTTCAGACTGGTATTTTATGTCGAAGTTTTATACAATCTATGTTATTTGCCTGGTTAGATAAGATAAAACATATGTTTTTCTGTTTTCTATGGTATAATAAGGCTGATTTTTTAAATGACCATAAACTTTTATTTATAAATTTTGTTATCAGTATTTACAGGAATTTTTAAGTTTAAGAAAAGACTTGAAACAAGTCGGTAATAAAGATGTTTGTAAGGAATTAAATAACGAGTTTATATGTTGTATGTCCTGCTCAGATGTATTTTAAAGGGAACTTTGGTTCTAGCGTTAGTTGTTGAATGAATACTTCGAAAATGAAATGCTTTGATTGTGTTTTTATGTATTGAAAACGTCAATTCTGTATTAGCGATGGTTTCACTATTCGATAAATATACTGACAACTTTTGCACCTAAATGTGAGATAATTATATTTTCAGAGATGGCAAATTGTTTTTACACCAACAGTTCAATTCAGTTTTTCAAGAGTTAAATTATCAGTAAATATCCAGTATTTTAATACCAAAATGTAGCTAACAATAATTTATTTTAAATGTTTAATTTACTTTAATAACTTGCCTTTAATTAGTAAAATAATTGTACTTTAACCTGTTATTGGATGTAGATTTCCAAGCTAATAAAAATAATTTTGCTCATTTGCAAGCAATGAAATAAGGTATCTATTTCTATGTTAAAATTGTATCTCAAATCTGTGAATGTTATCCTTATATTTAAGGTTTAACATGTAGTGTTGCCAAACATTTATGACTATGACTAACAGTGTATACATATTGATATTTTATATGGAATTTATGGCTGTATAAGAAGATGTTTGCTTAGCCAAAACTACCATCGTAGTTATAATCGTTCTTTTAGTAGTTTCTTTATACATTTATAATGAGAGTTGACCTGTGTTGCCACAGTTGCGTTATTTTGACTCAACACTGCGATGTGTGGTATTATCAGCAGTCTGCCATACTTGAAAGATTGTATATATATTTTTTAAGTATGCTATTTTAAACGTTTTAGTCATTAAACATATAATAAGTGAAAAATAAGGCTCCTTTTGTTCATTCATATTATTTATACTCAATCTTGATTTGAGATTGTATTGTTTTGGAAATGTTGTGTTTTCTTCTCTTTTAGATACACTCATAATATATTATTATATATAAACAAAAATGAAAGCCGAGCTCCTCAAAAGAAAAACGTTAAAATGATATTAATGATAGGAAGTATAGCCATGAAAGAAATTGATATAAAACATACGCCAAGATTAAAACAACAAAAAGTTACAATTATAAGGATGATACACAGTACAGTCATCGAGGAAATCGATGAAAACATGACGCCAAGATATATTTGTTACATTACTTTCAGTTTAAAATGTATAGATCAATACGGAACATAGGTATACGTCTAAACTGTAAAATTAAAATAAATATGATAACAAAATAATTCTGAAAAATCGTGGCAATGGTATAAATTATATTATTTTACTATGTTATAAAAATTAGCTTAATTAAAACAAACACTTTTGCATTCATGTGGGCTTCTTTGCTTATTGTAAAAATCTCCCATTGCTAAGAATTTTTCGTAATTTTTGCTGCCATATTTGTACAGTTTAGACGTATATCTATCTATATTCCATATTGATCTATGCATTTATGTGTTTTCAACAAAAGTATTATAACAATTATATCTTTACGTCATCCATGTTTATACCATTTTAACTTTTTGTTTTTTAAATCTTGGCGCCCTTTTTATATCATTTCATCGTTTTTATTTTGAGGAGCTCGGTTCTTGGTTTTCATTTTTGCGGCACTGTCGTTTTTGTTTAGGTGTCAATTCATTTTTTGCCAAATATTACTAAATGAGTATAATTTCAGGCATGTAACGTAAATAATTATTATTTAAACTATTTATAAAATACTGGAAAAACTATTCTTGTATGTATTTGTGCAGAATTGAGTATGAACGCTTAAATATTGAAAGTAAGAATTTTTATCAAAATTTAAAAGATATATTTCTAAATCGAAATTTTGTTTATCGATTTTTCTGTCTAGTGTTTAATTTTATTTTCACTTTTATTTTATTACTTATTGTTAGGTAAGACTTGTACTGCTTCTATTGATAACAATTCCAGCGATTATTCTAAAAAGATATATTTTGTACAGAACATGCATTTTCCGAAAAAACTTTGAAATACAACCTTGTTGTAACATACATAGTTGAATTTTATTCTCATACTTTACAGGATGTTGTGGTTGTTTTAATGTTTACACATGGTAACCTTGTCTGTGACTATTAATTTCCCAAATTCGCATTAATCAACGACTTAATGTGCATTTATAAAATACGGCTAATTAACTGCTATTGTACAAATCAATATACTTATTGATTTTTTCTTGTAAATACAGTGGTAGTGTTAACCACAAATTGTTGCTTCCAGTCGATAAATTTTTCCTCTTCTGGTTTGCCTTCTTCCCCTCTCTATAGGCCTGTGGAGCGGTCTTGGTCCCCGTATCATCATGATCGGTACACTCACCGCCCTCCAATGGTTCATCTACGATGGTGTTAAGGTCGCCCTTCGACTCCCACGACCCCCACCGCCCGCTATGCCAGAATCCCTTCGCCTCAAACTCGAGGCTGAGCAGAAAAAGTGATTCTCTCGCTCGCTCGCGCATCCATAGACTCTATCGACAGTTCTAGTACTAATTAGTGTGATTTGACCCACTTTCCCCTCTACAGACTACCATCTTGGTGGCACACACGAGCTCAACATAATATACATATTTGAATGTGAAGACCAGGAAAGGGAGTGTGTGGTTCAGCCTTTTTAGAAATAATAAATGTCTTTTAATCATCATTCTCCCATCAACTCACAGTTCTCGATCATACTTTAACACATCCACCCTAACCTTTATTTTAATGTGTGTGTGTCTATTTTTCCAATTATCTTTCTGTTTTTGCTCCTGTTTCTCGCTCGCTGGTTTATTCTTTTAGGAACCAGAAGAAGAATACCTCTTGGAATTGATATACATATGCAAAATGTAGTTGATCATAGGTAGAACTAATGTCCTTGAGTACACAACCGAAAGTTTTTGTCTTTCTTAGTATAATATTATATTAGCTAATCATAATTGTTTTGTTCACATATACCACGTAATATATATTCTACTCATGAGATGGTATTATGCTATGCCGTGAAAGAAATACACTAGTTTATTTGTATGATTCTGTCAACCTTTCAAGTTCTTAATTTGTTACGCATATCAGAGTGTACAAGACTATAGTTTAATAGGCAGTATCATTTTTACTAACCTGTTTAGAAGGTTTAAAGGTTCATTTGAGTTAGGGTTAACCTGTAAAATATATTTATATAATTTGAAATATTAAAGTAAGCTTTAAACAGACTAGTTAAACATCTGGGGAAAATTCATTAAATTGTTATGTTATATTAATCTATTGAGTCTTACTCGCAAAAAATATCATCTGGAAATGCAATCTTTTAATGTTTCAATTTGAGTTGCTACTGTTTGATACTAGTTTAAGCATAGTCATTTTAATGATGGACCCAGTTTTTGTTCAGGATAATAGTTGTAAATTTACCATATAACTTAGTTTATGTGAATAATGTAGTCAAATTTTTATGTACGACTTCTGTAATTAAATCAGTAAAGTAACGGGTTAAAATTTGATTTTTAAAGGTGTTATTCGTTCTAATTATTATTAAAATTATCTCTTAAAATGCGATTTTTCAGCACATAATTTGACATATATCGTATTTTTAATAATGTTGTTTTAATAATATCCCTGGGCTAATTATACAATTTGATTTGTTGTCGAATATGAACCATCACAAGGGATATTATTTTCCCTATTGCGTGTGACGTAATATATATCTTGCATCAAAATGGTCTAACTTATATAAAAGTTATGTGGCTAGAATTATATGACTTTATTTTAATTAGACAAACAGAAATTAAACTTCTACTTAGCAATATCAGCAGATATTTTTTAAATTGAAAAATCAACATAAATGCAACATGGTCATAATACCCGTTTGCGATTTTCATTAAGGTTCAAACTGTATATTTATAATCGGACTTTGCTAACAAATATGCCATATTCAATTTATCATTTTAATATTAGTACTTATTGAATTGTAATGACATATTCAGACAGATATTTAATATACTGTAAACTAGTCTATACTTATCGAATAGTTCATAAGTGTATATTTTGTGTTTCATTTAAAACGAGCACGTACCCGTAACAATTATATGTTTCACATATATATGAGATGTGGTATAGGACGAATATAGATAATATATGTATATATTTTAATTATTTTATAATAATTTGGACAACTAAATTTTCGTTTTGAATGCAACCAAACAGATAACTATGAAAATATCGCATAGGTATATAATTACGTAAGACATATCTGTAAGTTGTAATTATATAGTATAATTCATATTTATATATAAGTTAAGTGTAGGTTTTAGTTTCATAACTAGTATTTATCCTTGACTTCGTGTCTGATTTTTCACATGACTTGCTCATTATAATCTTGTTAGGAAATAAACAATTATATCAATATTGACTGCCTAAACAATTCATTTAAAAGCAAAATGGCTGCTGTCAATTTTCATAGTGAATTTTCTTAGATTGAAATTCTAAATTGATTATTTTATTCAATATATCTATGGTTTTGGTGGAGTATAATAAACATAAACTTGCCGACAATTGTTAAAAGTTATATTGATATCTCTCAATTAATATAACTATTAACAATATATATTGATAATTATTTAGGTACGTAAAATACCCTGTAATAAATTGAAATATGGCGTACTATAATAAGAAAATATTATACTATGTAAATTAACTATATCTCAAAACTCGCAGTCTAAAATAAAAAATCATAAAATGGATGGAATATAATTGGCATTATCATCGAGTTAATAATTATGTCGAAAATATACTTTTTATTGATAAGACAATTGTTTTGTGTTCATTATAATATAGGATTATAATAATAATTATCACATGCTATTAATTTTTTGAAAAGTATTGAAATGTTAGATAAAATTCATAAGCATTTTCCAAAACACGGCAATTTGTTTCGAGCATATATGTGTATTGGTTTTATACAACTCGACAATAAATGTTATTTATATACTATTGTTTTATGGGATTGCGTGCGACCTTCTAATGCTGCAATACAAAACCAATTAAACGGACAAACAGGTTTCCCAAATAAAAAATGGTAAGCTCATCTGCTACATACATTTGTTTTAAAATGGAACATTTACCGTTTGTTTATGCTTATCTGACTGCAAATGTTATTAAAATAATTTTAGATTCACCTTCATACCGTTCGTTTTATGTATGTCGCAAACATTTAGTTTCAAAACAAAAGTATGTTTAATGGACATACTTAATTATTGTGTAAATCAAAGAATTCATTTGTAATCATAAATTCTTTAATTATATAACCTAGTTATGTGCAAATATTTGGTTCTTTTATTTATTATATTCTTTAAAATAAATGATAAATATTGCAAAATAATATTTGTTTGTTAAATTAAATAATATTTTGTTTAAGTCATTCGGATCCTAGGTTACTGTCAACACAAAGTTTCAATTATTGTTATCTTCGGCGATTTTTATTAACTTTGTATTAAAACATGTATAAATTGGATTTACCTATAGATTTGAAGGAAGCTGCGGCGATTGAAAGAAGGAAAGCCCGTGAACAACAAAGACAGAGTCGAATTTTTAATGCAAAAACAAGAACAATTGGGGTAAAACTATTTTTATGTGTTTAAATTTTTGTCTTTGATAATATTAAGAATAAGATAGTATAGATTACATTTATTATTATCAATTCTGAATATCTTTAAATGGTTCATTTAAGAATTATTACAACTGTCATATTAACAATTGAAATGTTACACTATTCAATTAATATAATAATAATATTATTGCCAGACATTGATTGTGGCTATAAATTTTACAACAGAACTTCCTGTCTATTATATATTGTAAAATCTATATACCGAGAATCTCAGTATTTTGCCAAAATTGCTAAATACCGAGAGTCTCACTCTCGGTATTTAGATGAAATTGCTATATACCGAGAGTCTCACTCTTGGTATTTAGCAATTTTGGCTAAATGCCGAGTCACACGTATAATAAATATAATAATATCTAAATTACTTTAGTAGCAGACTCTTTTGACCTAATTATTTCATTGGTTCAAATAAATGTATTTATAAATATAGATATATTGATAAATAAACAAATATTTAAAATGCTAAAATGACAGATGCTATTCGCTAATATGTAACAGACGTCACACGTTTAAAGAACTCTTACAGTTATAAGCTTTGTAATTAGCAGCTAAATATAATCGTATAATTCATTTCATATTGTATATTTATTCATAAAATTATTCAATAAATAATACAATCACAATACAGTAGTGCAATGAATCTGTAGTGCACAATTTTCAGTAGATTCAAATTAATATTTCAAAAATTAAATTAATATATTTGGTCGAGGTATAGAGAACAATAATTCTATATTCTAATATCTACTCCTAGTGAAAATATACAATTTACCATATATCATAAATAAATATTATTGATAATAATAAATAAATATGACTGACTCTTGGCATATAGCAATTGTGTCTAATTACCGAGAGTCCACTCTTGGCATATAGCAATTGTGTCTAATTACCGAGAGTCCACTCTTGGCATATAACAATTGTGTCTAAATACCAAGAGTCCATATTTAGCTGCTAATTACAAAGCTTATAAATGTATGAGTTCTTTAAATGTGCGACGTCTGTTACATATTAGCAAATAGTATTGGTCATTTTAGCATTTTAAATATTTGTTTATTTATCAATATATCTATATTTATAAATACATTTATTTCAACCAATGCAATAATTAGGTCAAAAGAGTCTACACATTTTGCTACTAAAATAATGCTACATAAAGTAATTTAGATATTATTATATTTATTATATGTGTGACTTCTCGGTATTTAGCCAAAATTGCTAAATACCCAGAGTGAGACTCTCAGTATATATAGCAATTTTGTCTAAATACTGAGAGTGAGACTCTCAGTATATAGCAACGACCATAAATAAGTTTATATTTAGTTAAAGTGTGTACTGTGACTATAAATATACACAGTACACAGAATCATTTATAACTGTAGTGTAGAGTGTCTTACTGTTACTGTTAGCCACTGACAGTGATGCATAGATACATAATATATTAGGCTTCAGGGACATGAGAAGGGAGTTCAGCTGGATTTCTTTTCTTCAGAAATATATTTTTGTGAACTGAAATCATAATTGACATTTTGGCCATTGCAGAGTTCTTGTTAAATTAGTTCAAATTAAATTTTTTCAAAAAATTAATTAAACATTAAAAAAACAAAAATATATATTTTTTAAATTTATATATTGTAATACTATTGTAAAGAATTGTGAGATGCTTGATAATTGTGGTGTGGTTTCAGCCACAAGTGGCCGCCAGCTTTTATTTTTTAATATGGGTTACTTGTTAAATGTCAAAAAATATATGTAATTAACAAACATATGACAAAATAAGAGAACACACACAAGCCGATGCTGTATGGATTTATTAAAATCTTAAATTTTCGTGGTGCAACCACATAATCATAAGACAAGAATGAGCTACACAGTAACAAGGAA
>JAYRBW010001132.1:0-14014 GCA_036023295.1 Invenusta paracnida | reverse complement strand
TGCTGACGCTCTTGTTCTTGGCTTGGCCTATTCTCCTTAGCATTAATGACTGGAGCTGTTAGCATCTCTCAAGCTAAGTGCTGACGCTCTTGTTCTTGGCTTGGCCTATTCTCCTTAGCATTAATGTCTAGAGCTGTTAGCATCTCTCAAGCATATATATCATGAATATGTAAAGAGATAATATCCTTTATTCTCTAAGCTCTCCCTACGAATCGCTGACGCTTGACTTGATCAGCTAGCATCGCTTAATTGTCAATTTTTACAAGTCTCTAAAGAAAATCCCAACAGCTTTGACAAAGCAGTAAAAAGCATGAAGCTTGACGATTTGGAGTTTGATAAAAAGATATGTTAATCAGTATTACATTAAAGAATAAATTATGTACTTATACAGGAGAGAAAGTTAAGTAATTGACACTTCATATTACTAAAGTTAAAGTATCATTGAAAACCAATTGAAAATTTGAATTAAAATTGGCGCACTTACTATTTCCCGAAGACATGCAAATGGCAACTCCTCTTGAATTCGGTTTTTGAAAAGTATTTTGAGGCTTTCATCCGATGAAGTCTTAACAAAAATAAAACAAAAATAAAATAGAAATGTTTATATAGTATATAAATAAAATTCACCATTTTATACATAAAACATATTTAAATGTTCTCCACTTATGTGTTTGTAAGGCAAAATATCCGATTTCACAGTTTTCATAAAATATAAAATATAATTGTTTGCAATTCTCGTATCTCAAAATATAAAATATATTCCGCAATATAGTTCACTTACATTGCTTCGTTATATTTAAATATGGAGATTGATTAAAAAATCCCTTAAGATGACACAAAACTTTGTACAGATATTAGTTACATTGAAGCGACAAATCAGGATTTAAAATGCCCTGTGTTACTTTGTATAGGTGGCACAATCTTCCCGGTATAATACGTGTCAATTCGATAGTTGCTAATGATAGGCCACTTTAAGGTAAGCTATGTAGTAAGTTAAACATACCACTTAACTATGGTTTGCAACATATATGTATTTGATTTTAAGTGAAATTATAAACATAATTAAATGTTATTTATTTTATTTTACACATCGACACAGCAAGACAGGTCTTAGAAGATAGCGTAACCAACTTCAAAATTAGTGAAGTGATTCGTTCCAGGTGTTGAAAATAGTCGAATGGTCGATTGTTTCGATAATTCATCCAGGTTTTTGATCCGATTATCACCCGATTGCACAGTCAAAAAAGATGTCAGGTCGGCTAAAAAGACAAATAAGAAGAAGCGGCATTCACTGTGCGACAAGTTAGTGGTGAATCTCTGAAATATAAAGGCTAGACTATTCAGATGCGTGTTAATTTGCTTACTGGAAGATAATATGCATAGTTATACAAACATACATACTACAATTAATAATGTGAATTAGACTTAAATTTGAAATGATTGCATATACGGAGTTAGTAGAAAAGAAATATATATTATGTAAGAAATCAGGCATTTAAATTCATTCCATTGGTGAAAACGGACTCTAGTTTTATTCTACTCTCTCGATGTTAACCTCAGCACAACGCACCAGTTTTATACCGAAACACGACACGGCCTTTATTTTAAGAATCGGTATTTGTTCTTATATGTTTGGTGTTAATCGCCTTTTACCTGAATGGGTGTCTCGGGGGGATATATTCAAAGACGTTTAAATATACTACCTAGACTAGACACGATAATTGAAAGAGAGTCAAAATATATGTAATTCTTCGGTTGACATCTCAGCCAATCAAAATTTACTAATAACTATGGAAATTTGGTAGGCAAAAGGAAGGCCGTACATAAACTATAAGGCGAAACTATGCATCTTTTTTATAAAATCGCGGTCATCGACAAACTTTATTATTATTAAAGTCATACTCCTATAAATTACATATGTTATAGCTGACATTCTGAAGCACATGTCTGTAGTTTTACTTTTCATATCAGTATTTTATATCAGGTACATTTTTCCGTTTGAAAATCGACCGTTTATACTATGAAAGATAGTAAATTTATTTATTTTGCCTACCAAACAAAAAATCGATTCGAAACCGAAATTACAGATATTTCGGCGCGTGTCTAGTCTAGGTAGTATATTTAAACGTCTTTGATTTTATGACACTTAATGAAATTCATGTTTGTCTAAACTTATTCACGAATTAATTGTAATAAGTAGTAAAGCTTATTTTATATTCATTGTAACATAGCCAAAACTCGATGTTAAGTTGTAGTTAATTTTGTTCTTAATGCACCGAAAACAGGAGCACCAATGTTATTTGCAAAACACGAATTTGTGCATCAGATTAGAGTGAAAATTCATTGCATATATGTAGCCAATCCCTCTGAGGAATCACATGACAGTTAGATTTCTAAAAATAAAACGGATAAACATTTCTAATGCACATCTCACCAGTAACTACTAGGATAATAACAATAGGCGCTAGTGGATTTAACTTTTAACCCGGAACTAATTGCAACTAAAATAGAATTGGTATAATATATTGGATAGAAAATTTTATGTAGAATAACAGATTAGAAATCAACAGAACTCTATTTATAGTAACTGTGTTTTGTGAGCATTTTCTGATTTTCTATATTAAAAAATGCTTTCCACATATTTTTTAATTACATGGTGGGTATCAATTTGTTCAGTAAAATATGTTCTACTTATTAAAAGCAAAATTAGATGTATAAATCAAACTATGTATTTTCTTGCAACATTCGAATTTAATTCCCATTTTATGACTAAATTAGCATAAAAACGGAGTTACAACTGATCTTCAAATATATCACAAAGATAAATAGTGTCAGCTATACATCTAATTTTGGTTTTAATAAATAGAAAACACTTAACTGAACAAAATGAAAGTCACCATGTTATTAAAAATATGAGGAATGCGTTTATTTGCTTCAAAATGTGCATTTTCATTGAATGTTTGTCAAAATAACTAGAAATCATAGAATCCTTCCAATTCTTTAATACAGAAAAATATGAAATGCTCATCAAAACAGAGTTACTATACATTGACTTTAGTTGATTGTTGATACGTATTCTACATAAAATTTGCGATCGATATATATACCAATTTCATTTTTGATGCAATTAGTTTCGTGTTCAGTCGATTTTGGCAGCAAGACCGTCTAGCCTAATCAAATGCTACGTTGTATCCAATTAGATCAATGAATCGCTGTATGCATCAAGTGCAAGAAGGAAATAAAAATATTGATCGTTCATTGATCCAGTCTGACTAAGGCCTTATTAAAACATGAATTCTTAAACACGTAGAAAAGATGTTTTGAAAACATACCAACCGATCAGCGAAAGTGAAGCAGTCACTGTCTTGATTATCACAAATGTTTCCTGAAATGTGAACAGAAGATAAGTCATTATAATCATGACAAATGTATACAATAATACAAGCAAATACTCAACTAAGTATGGCGATATATATGTGTATGAACAAGCAAAGCTTGACGACCCACCTCGTAACTATGACAACACGGCGATGTAAACACGGTCAGATGACTTTCTAGTGTTATTAGACAAAAGTAATTGCAACAACTATTGATCATTTTATATGAGTTATACTTTTTGCATGTATTTAATCTTTGTATAATAATATTTAAAGTACTTATTTTGAAAACGAAATTACAATTAAAACACTGTGTCTGTAAAGATGCTGTGCAGTTTCAATAAGAACAGCAATAGAATGGCTCGGTGACTTATTTACCAGTAGACTTGTATTGCTGTATGTATGCATTAATATTATTGTCATTGATATTTCACGAGATAAAATGACATGTTAATTGTTATTGAATTTTCACATGCTTCCATGCCTATTTATACATTAATATTAATGATAACTTTTGAAAGTTAGTAATTTGTCTAAAGTAATAATAATTAAATATACAAGTAAAAACATTGAAAGTTGATAATTTTAAGTAAGCCACTAAAATTTTAAGAGTAAATTAGCAAACACTCTACTATTATGTACACATCAGTATGTTTACTTCATTTTATTTTACACATTGGAAATTGTTGGCATAAATACATACCGAGCTTTATGGCATAATTTCATTAGTAGTTAATTAGTAGTAGTAGTACTGTTAAAATAAAGAACTAATTGCTCGGTTTAAGTTCCTTTGACCTTAATTGTGAGATGTTTTAGTGTGTTACTTAGAGTGTTGCAATAAAGGGAATGGGACGAATAAGACTATTTGAATATTTGAGTATTAACATTAAAATTCAAGTAAATATGTTTAATAAGTAGAATTGATTTTCTCTAAATCAATAAGTTACTATTTTTAGTTCTAAAATAAAAGATATGTCTCTAGAATTAGCGATAATGTTTTCCTAGTGTTATATATATATATATGGGCCATCTTTGAATCACGGCTATTATTAATCATTCTATTTGTATGGTTCATTCGCTAAATATACAATGCATTGCATTTATAATTTTACATATATATGAGCATCAGATTCACTCTAAACTTGAAATTACTCATTGCAATTATTTTTGTCGACAATCTTCTTTAATATATATAACACACACAATTCGGCATAAGGAATGATCGCCTAGCAGTTATTTTTAAATAGAAAAACGATTAAATATGATTGATGGGAACATTACTCAAATGATGTTTATGCCGCTTTATAATACTTTATAAACAGCGTATATAGGCAGCTAATCGATATAGGCATAACAGGTATTTTGAAATATTGATTGATTTCATTGGATTTATACGTAGGTATTAGAAAATAATGAATGTTTCATTACTAACTAATTTGAATAGCAATTATTATTATAGTTAGGTGATCATTCTTTATGCCAAATGGTGTATATCTATATATCAATATAATAAATGTAATACATATTCTATTCACATCTCCTTCAGCATAAAGTTTGTGTTGAGGTCACATTTCTAGGCTCATACTGGAACTTGAGTTACAGCCTTTTTATGTGAAAACTATCGATTATTGGATCTCAATGTTTGTGATACTATATAGTTTATAGTATACTGCCTTTTTTTAATAATGATAATGTCAAGCATAATTGGTGCTATATTTGGGCATAATTCTTCAAAAAAGCAGCAATAGTTTTGGCTATATTTCTAAATGTATCTGCAGATAATTGAATGATTTTCTGTTTAGAACAATTAAATGATTATAGATAGTTATCAAATAAAACATGGTGTCAGTTCCTGAATACAGGAATATTGGATATATTTTCACAATTGATATAGAAAATTATATCCTTTTATAATAGTCAAAAGTAATGATTGCAATTATAATATATTATTGAACTGATATTTCCAACAGTTCAGTTTTTTCTCCAATCATTTTAAATAAATAAGAGAGCAGACAGAATGTTCAGTAGTTTGTTATGTAATATTAAATTAATAATAGTTTTAAACAAATAGAAATAGAAATTTAAAAAATGGTTAATAAATAAATAAAGAGACATAATACTTATGTACATGAGTAAAATATGATATATTAATAAAGTAAAAGCAATTAAAGTAGTACAGCCATTGAAACAATTGATATACAAATGGCTCCAATATTTATTTAGTGCAATGCTTGTGGTTAAAAATGTACAAAGATATAAAGCATTATATGATACATAATATATTATATTTATTATATAATGGAACATAATTAATTTTTACATAGCAGTTACTAACTAGGTATTTATGTGAGTTTCATTGTTCTGTAAAAATATTGATCCATTGTTGTGAAAGTTTGTTTTCTTCTTAATATGAATTTTCCATTTTAGATATTACTGACCTTAAAGATCCCCATATGTTTAGGCTTTTTATTACAGCAAGCAATGTAATAAACAAATCTTGTCACCCTTTAATTTCCTTTTCATTAATGGCTATATATTACTTATCGTCAATATCATTTAAAAGAATTATTATGAGGAGCTTGTTTCTTGGCTTTCATTGTTTCTTTGAAAACAATTACATTTTTGACAAACTATTACGATATTCAAAGAGTTTTGTGTTTGTAATATAAATAATTTTTTTAATTATATATAATTTGTGAAATTGTGCAAACAAATTCAAAAATCTGATATGAGGCATCATTCATATGATTAATTTCCAAAAAATGTATTTCCTTGATATTCAGAAATATTTAACATATATACATATATCTAAACTGGAAAATTAATAAAAATAAGAGAACAAAAATAATAATAATAGATGTGGCAAATGTGTATAGAAATTGATACAATGTATTTTTAATGTGATTGATTTCTATAAGAATTTTTTGATTTCTTTAATAATATCAGCTAATACTTCCAATTTGGCAGATATTAGTGTACATACATAGATGATTGAATATGGAAATGGAAACATATTTAAAAAATAAGATCCTAATGTTTCTAGCTATTTAAAAATGTCTACATTAATTTAAAATAGTTTCATTTTGTATAAAGCTCATATTATGGTTGTCTGCTTAATGTCTAATTTTCTGTTGCTATTAATGTGTGCTTTTATTTGTAACATACAGTCAAGTTAGACTGTTATACAATATTCATTGGTGATAATAATAATTCCAGTAATTATTTAAAAAATATCAATTTTATACAGAAATATCAATCAATTGAATAAGGTTGATGAAACTAAAAGTAAAATGAATATTAATAAGAAGAAGAAACCCTTTATCATCGAAATTTAATCCTTTTAAAAGAATATCTTGAAAACTTTTCAGAAATGCCACTTCTATCGATTGTGTTCCAGTGTGCACTTGGGGATTATATTGATTATAAATATGAGATTTTAATGCATTTAAGCCAATTAGTAGTCAAAATAGACCTTTACAATTAATTATTACAAAGGTATTCATTCATTTAAAATAAGCTTTTTAGTGCATTTAGCCTTATTTATTCATTACCATAAATAGCAAGGGGTGTATTTAGAGGGAAGGGGGGTTATTGAGTGCAAATGACCCCTTTTGTCCTATGTGCCCTCCCCCTAAGCTTTGCTAAGTGTCCTTTGTTGATTACATTATATAAAAATTACAGCAAAAGATCACAACAAAAACAATAAAGTTATAACTATTTAGCAAGTTGTATTTAAATCCAGTTATACAGGTGTGCATAATATTTTGACTGTAGTTGTTATACCAAGAATAATACATATACAGTATGATAAATTGATTTTACATTTATCTCTCCACATTTCTTCATCATATAATCACAGATACAGTATCGAATTAGGATAACCATTAGATTTCTCATTATAGTTTGATTTGGCACTCAAGCATACAGGCCTCCTATGGCAAAATGAACCCACCCCTTTAAGAATCCTAGATTTATTTAAATAAATAGTTTTTTGATTTATTAAACAATATTATTGATGTTATAATTATTTAATGGTACTTCTATAGTTATAACAATGTTTTTTTAATTATTAAGATTATAACAGATGAAACAATTAATTTAAATAGTTTATTTATAGTTTAATATTATAGCATATAAATTTGTTTTACTTAGTTCTAAATTTATTTAATATTTTGTATTATGACTGATTGTCACAATCCAAATTAGAATAATGACCTCAGCTATATTACAATAAATAGCATAGATTCTTATTTTCAGCAGTTTCTTGTATCACTATCCATATTCTTTATATAAATATAGGGGTGTAGCTAATTAAGCTTATATTTGTCTGCTTTCAATATGTCTCCTTAATTTAAAATTGATTGCCTCAGACCTTTTTATGATCTAGCTTAAGTTACTACCTTGTCTGTGTTATTTGTATAGCAGCAATTATAATTATTTTTAATTAAGTAACAAAGTGTATATTTGGAGCTATCTCAGGCAACTCTGAAAAATAATTAAGAGCTAAATTAATTTTTAATTAATGTGCCAAGTTGTTACTTACCAAAAAATAAAAATAAAACATTTACATAATGAATATTAAATTCTTTTATATATACAAATTGAAGTTTAGTATAGGTATGTATTGAAGATTAGATAACTAGATATGTAAAAATAAATATTATATATTTGAATAAAAATATGTTTTAAAGATATAATTATATTGTAATTTAATAAATCATAATATTCATGTAATTATATACATTAATATTATACATAAACATTAATATATATAGAAATATATACATAATTAAATAGTAATATAAATGTTATTATATTTTTAATGGGTTAATTTGTTAGAAAGGTTTATATATAATCAAAATTGTAAGGCAATACTTTGCCAATAATGCAAAATGGATGTAGAAAGGTATATCCAATCATAATATTTTTATATACATATTATTGCAGTATATATACAATTTTTGCATGGTGACAAAAATGTTATAATAAAGAAGATTTATTTTTTGTAAAATTGTAATATTTTTGGTATTATTCAATTTTGGTATTTTTGATTTATTACTATTATAACACTGGAAAAAATTCTACCCCTTTGAAAATGCATAAACAGTCTCTTTCAAGACTACCATATAATGATTAATAGAAAAAAGCCTTGATCATTTATTGCTTTTACTTAAATATTAACTTTAAAAGTTAATGATTAAAATAAATAGTTTTTAAAAATAACATTTAAAAAAATATCCTAGAAAAAATATGTGTTGGTTAAGTTTTTCTAGGATTGTAGTAGCATTGATATTTATATATAAAGGTATTATGGTATAGTGTAATATAAAATATACACTCCATTATACTTATAGAAATATACTATTATTTCATCATCATTGAAATAATATATCTTAATATTTTTCATATAAATTGAGCTTAATAATGCTTTAAAATTTTCAAAATTGTAAAAGCTATTAGTAATATTATTATAAAGTGTCTATTGGTATCTGCGTACTAATAGTAATCATTGAATGGTTTTAATAGTGTTGAATATTACTGGTATGTATGTTCCAATCATGGACCAAGCATGGAAGCTCCTATTGGTATGTATGGTGTAAGCTGACTGTATTAATATCTCAGTAACCCTGAATTATAATAATAACAGCAATTATACTTATTTTTAATTAACTATCAAAGTGTCTATTTGAAGGCAACTCTGAAAAAATAATAAAGAGCCAATTTTTAAATTATGTCCCAAGTTGTTATATAATTTATGACTCTATAGAGTCATCTACTATCTAGAACATCCAGTAACCCTATATTTCATATTATAAAGGTAGAGACCAGTAGAAGGCAGTCTCCAGTTATTTCTAGCATATCATAAATGAACAATATGTACCAATAGTATTTAAATGTGAGGACACATACATACCAATAGAAGCTGCCTTATTATTAACTAGACAGTGGTTAAACATAAATATTGTGCTTCACTTATTTTTACATACTACATAATAGTATTATATATAATATTTACATATCTCCTCATTATATGTGTGAGAAAATATTTTCTGTTCATATTAGATGATGTAAAATACATTATATGAATAGAGACTGTTCCACAAAATCTGTTCACAATTGACATTAGCCAGTTGCTTTGATTAGTCATATTTTTTACATTGTAGTTATAGTAGAAAAAAACAGGGACTCATTTTGTGTTCCAATTGTTTAATAGTTCCGATTAACTGGGTTCTGATTATTGATTAACCAGAGTAGACTGTATTTCAAATTTATGCTTTATAAGATTAATTCAACACAATTTCACAATAATAAAATAATTATTTTGTAACATTTATTTTGAAGATCATCAGAATTGCATAACATAAACTAACAGTAACATTAACAACTATAAATAGATATTAAAATAAAATTGATATTGCTTATGTTGCACTACTTTGAATTTAATAGAGATGGTACTTTATCATAATTTTAAAAAAATGGTAACGGCTCTCTAACAAAAAAAATTAAGTCCTGGTGCTGGCACTGTAACCACTGCCAATAGAAGCTGCTTTAATATTAACTATTAGTATTAACAAATACAAAACTAACATTTTTACAAATATGATATATATCATGTACCAATAATTTAAAGAAACATTAATACTAACCACGGTATTGGATTGTGCTTTATTTGTTGAATCCATTCTATTAGTGAACGGGTTCAATGAGTTCAACTAACTCGGAACTTAAGTTAACAAGTAAGAGAATGCTAAACTATCATTTTCTAAATGATTTAAACTACGCGGTACTTACGTTTATAAACAAATTATAAAATATAATTAACTAGAATATAATATGTTCAATCAATTGTAAGTACATATATTAAATTATGTACCATTATAAATTATTATAAAATTATAAATTATTTAAAAGCTGATAAAATTGATACATTACCGAAAAAGTTTATGTTTAACGATAATTAGATTTATTTTTATTTAATGCTGGATATAAAAGAGCGTAAAAATTGTCTGTTTTGTATTTTTGAACGCTAATTTGAAACCATAGCCATTTGTTTGTGAGATAGTTAGTTCATAAGAAAACGTTTCGGAATCTCAGCTTTAAAGTAAAATGTAACAAGAATGCATTAATGCATATGACAGTCAAACGATAAAAGTGTTCTAATAAACTCATGTTGGATATATGTATATGTAAATATAGGACTCCTATACCTATATATGGGTAATTCCACGAAAAAGCAAACACGATGAACAAAATGTAAAAGTTGTTTTAAATCATCAAATTGTGCATATTTAGAAAGTTAATGAAGTTTACTTTCAGTTTTTGTGTATGGTAAGTTCGAAACGCTTATATTTAATTATTTTTAGAAATTTTAATATAATGTGTACATATTGAATGTATTTAAAAAAAGCAACATTTATTTATTTTGTTCTTATTACGTAGAATATACTTTCAATAAGAGTTTATTTCTTTCTTTTTGTATTGCTAGGACACTTGTCTGAAATATTCATTATTAGAAAATCATATAAGAATATGAATTTTCAAAATATAAATAAATAAAAACAGTATACATTTTGGATGTCACGTGGGTCACGAAATTATGTAAAAGTTAATATAATTATTTTGTAAAACATGCCATAACTTTCAAAACTGCCTAATATAAAGATATAGTTCCTATATACATAAACAACAGCGTTTTGGATGGAGAATGTATTTATTTAATCAAAGAAAACTATATCAAATTATGTCACGTGGGTCACAATAATTAGGACAGACCATAGATTACAGTTTAGCTATAACCTTTTGCATTACATTCATAGAGATCCTTCCCTCTAGTTATACCCATAGAAATATAAGTATATTATATATAAGTATACTTATATACATATAAGTATAACATACTTATATTACATTTTATGTATATTTCAGATAATTTAAATACAATGCCATTATCTGCTGTTGAACGACAAAGAAGAAGAAGGGAAAAGTTGAAATTGGAAGGGAAATATGAAGAGTATAAGAGCAAGAGAACACTGGGAATGAAGCGTACTCGTGAAAGAAAGCAAATGATAACTGCGACATTACCTGAAGAAGAAAAATGTATGGGGATTCAAGAACAACGAAAAAAAGATAGAGCAAGGCAAAGAAAATGTAGGCTACAAAAGATAAAGAAAACACCAACTAAATTGCAGAGAGTACTTCCATATGCCTCAACATCATCATTGGGTCGAGCCACTCATCGAGTAAAACAAGCTGTTCTGAGAAAATTATTTACTGATACTGACAATGACATTGAAAATACACCTATAAAAAAATGAAGTTGGATGATAATGATCATCAAGAAGGAAATGAGTAAGAGAGTATATTTTAATACACATGAAATACATGTTTGACAATGATTTGAAATCATTTTATTCTTAATGCAATCAGTGATGCTTTATACTTTACCTGCAACAATAGTAAAATAACATTTATATATGTACATAAGCATAAATTATATACAATTCTGGTAACTTTATTCCTTTTTAGGACCACAAGTTATCCAGAGAATGATGCTGAAGTCCACCTACAAGAAGCAAATGAGTAAGACAGTATATTTTAATACAAAATCTTTCATATTGCTCCATGGTATAATATCTCTGTTTTATTATTTTAGAACTACTTCGGAGGAAAACACTAATCCAAAGTTGGGAGATCTCAATGAGGGTGACTATGTCATGGTAAACTGTGGCACACCTACACAACCAAAACTATACATATGCATAACCATCAAACAATATGGCAACTATGAATTTGTGGGAAGATTTATGCGCCATAGTCATGATACGTTTACCTTCCCGGTGATTGAAGATTGTGCTGAGTTTACTTTTGACAACGTTGTCAAAAAACTGAAGCACCCCATTATTTCACGCAGAGGCCACTACACGTTTGTAGATTGTGCTTCATTTTTAATAAAATAAATATGCATACATTTACATTGCTGATAACTATAGTTCAAAAACTCTTGAATTACTTCCTATACCACACATTGTTTTATGTTTTGTTTTTGTTAGATATTATAAATATATACATTTTTTGTTATATCAAAGCATTATTATCTTTATAAATATATTGTAGGCTAAATATGTGTATTTTATATTAGAATAATTAGGAAAAACTTTTATGTCACGTGGGTCACAGGAAAAAAGGTTAACAAATAATTTTTGGAAATGTCAAATTATTAATTAACACATACAACTTAGAACTCTTTATGATATCAGTAATATATACCAAAATATTGGAAATGAGTATACTAGCAGAGCAGAAATATGTAACTGAAGGGCATATAGTCAAATGTCATGTCCGAAATCATGTCACGTGGGTCACAATGACAAATTCATGTATAATAATTGACTAAATATAAATATAGTCCTGAACAATATATATGAGATAGTTTATGATGAGGGTAAGAGAATATAATAGCTATAAATGCTAGATAATGATTTTCTTAACACATATAAACAATTAAAATTTGAAAATAATGCTAATCGTGTCACGTGGGTCACATGGAATTGCCCATTTATAAATATATTTTCGGTATATATGGATAAACTTTTAAGATTTTGATGTATACATATTCATATATAGCGTCTTTAATATATTCATATAATCATTCTAAAAATGTATGACAGTATATATTATACCTTCATACTTTGTAAATACTTTAAATATATACCTAACCAAGCTATATATACAGTCATCCATCACATTGCGAGTACATTTCATATGAGAGAATAACGGGAAATATAATTATATATATTACATAATGATAATAAAAAAACTAATTGTGGCCCCTGAAACCATAATTCCGGGGTGGATACTATTGGTGGCAACAGGACGTGCGCACTGGTGTCAGCGGGCAGTACGAGGGGTCGGAGGGGGTGCAAGTAATAGGAGCACAAGAGTGACCAAGATCCTCAGCATTTGCGAAAAGCTCCCCAATGAGTCCCGTACGGTAGAACTCCAGTGGAGCCCATCTCACTGTGACATAGACAACAATGAAGAAGCGGACGTACAAGAAAGAAACACAACGAAGTCAGTATAAAGTCCCCCTCGAGGTGGAATCAGTGGTGACAGCGATCAAAAACTTCGATCCAAAGAAATCGAGGCAAACCATTGGAATCGTGATCAGAAAATGATGGATTCACCATACAAAGACGAAGGTCTCAGCCCGGAAAGAGGCCATACGTATCCGGCGATCCCGTATTTTAGCGTTCTAAACTATTTGCTTAAAAATTTCTGTAAAATCTTACGCTAAAATATAATGATAATTTAATTTAAACTTTAAACTAATTTTGAGCAATGATTAATGAATAAATTAATGTTTGAACTATTTGAAAAAAACTTTAGTCAATATATTTATAGCTAGCTATTTGTAAATTTATTGATATATTATTTGTTAATTTAGCGTAAGATTTTATCGAAACTTTTAAACAACTAATTTGGGACGCGAAATTTCCTAAATTTTTATACAAATAGTTTAGGACGCTAAAATCCGGGATCGCCTACTTATCCATCACCTCCGTATGGCGGCCGAGGAGGTCCAGTATGGTTTACCTGGTAAATCTCTAAGAATTGCCACTCAAAACGAGGTATACGTG
>JAYRBW010001121.1:0-14015 GCA_036023295.1 Invenusta paracnida | reverse complement strand
ATATATTATTAAAAATAGAATATTTTTTATTATACACTGAACCTTATAAAATGCTGTGGGTACAGGTGTACCCATTTCCGCCAACCAAAGTATTATTATAAAAATATATAAAGGTAGTATTTTTACTAGACTTTTTTATCGTGGTAATTAAAAATTTAGAAAGTATCTGTATTTTTGACCATAAACTTACTTTTTGCAAATTGTTCCGCCATTTTTTCAGATAGCCCATTTATGTTTATAAAGTAATTCAATTATATCTTATTATAAAAAATATATATCAATATAGACTTATAGCCTATAGTCTTTTACTGGTATTTTTTATCGTGGTAATTAAAAATCTGAAAAATATATTATTTAGTATCTATTATCTATTACCTACTTCTTCAAATTGATCCGCTATTTTTTCAGATAACAAATCTATAAACCTTTGTAAAATCACCTATGACTTTGCAGGAATGGTTTATATTTATAAAAATTGTAATGTAAGACTCGAATTCTAAATTGCATAAATCAATATGGTATAATAAAAATAATTAGGTATAATTGACATATTTTCAATCACCTTTCACAAATATCAAAAGTTGATGAAATTACGGAATAAATAATACAACTACCTAAGAAACAAGTTTGATTTTAACGGAAATTAATAGAACTTTTCGACATAATACATTATCTTAGTTCAGTGCAGGGACAAAATTTACGCTGACAGGAATGAAATAAAAGGCATTCAAATAATGATGATCCCTGAATTATTAAGGCCAGGGGGAAATAAACATTGAGTTTCCTGGTCAACGAGGAAGCGGCCAGAGGAAGAAAGAAAGGAGGGGGGGTAGAAGGGGTATGAAAATTCCAGTGAAAAGGGCGCTGTACACATATAAACAAAGTGAAACAGTAAGTCTAAAAAGGTGCCACTTCGTAGGAGTAAGACCAGACATCCAATCATCAGACAGCAAGATCACGTGACTCCGAAAGAAAAAACTATACAATAAGATTGTTTAAATTTGTTTAATCTAGCAATGGTTTTCCTGTTAACATATCTAAAAAAATTTAAATTTTCGAATGGTATAAAATTTATATTAATATATATGATGCATTTATACAAGGTTTATAAGTCAAGACTTTTTCCAGATATTTCTGGATTTCTGAATTTTTAAGATTATACAGATGAATTGTAAAATTTGCAATTATGCACATTGAGCAAGACAAATTTACTTATATGGTTAATAAATTTAAAATTATTATTTTGTGTAAAGCTTTTAGGTATCGAAATTGTAGCCTATCAATTGCAATCAATATTATCAGTAGAGTTGAAACTCTATCTAATAATGCTATCACAGTGTATTGATAGAATTTCCAATGTAGGCATATAGAAATTTACTCTGTACTTAAAATGAATGATTTTAAATTTCTTTATAATTATTTATTAATGTTTTATTCATATTTATTATAAAAAGAAAATAAGCGTTGCTTATTTGATAATGATAAAATCGTTATGTTTCGGTGAAGAACAAATTTTATCAAAACTAAAACGACTGCTTCGCAAAACTGAAAGCCAAAAAACAAGATAAATCCTGATATTTTTAATAAAAACATAAAAAGTTAAAATGATGTTGATGATATGTCCATTGAAGAAATTGATATAAAATTGGAGCCAATATTTAATTGTTACAATGCTTGCGGTTTGAAATACATAAAAATATAAATCAATAAAGAACATAGGTATATCTAAACTGTAAATTTCATAAAATATGACAACAAAATATCAGAAAAATTCTTGCCACTGGTATAAATTATATTATTTTATACTATGATTTAATAAAATTGCCTTTTGTATTCATGTGGATTACATTGCTTCTGTAAAAATGTAAAATGCAGCTAAATTAAAGGCGATCTTTTTTTACAAAAAAGTGCCACTTCTTCAAAAAAAACTAGTAGACACTAGGAAACTTGATGTGTTGACATAATTTACTAATAATCGGGAGATAATAGATAATAAATGTCCGTTTACACATACAATATTTATTAAATGGATCTAAATACTCCTGTTTTTAGATATCTCCAGCCCATTGATGTGCTTCAAATATGGAATAGAACAATGAGTAGGCGGATTTCTCTTGCGCTTGATGATTGAATGGTTATAATATTATGTCAATTAATGTATCAATTTAACAAACAGTTCTGTCATTGTGATTTTTCGTATTTATATTTCATTTTGCAGTCTGTTGACTGTTTTTTGGTTTATTTACATTTATTGTTTTACGCATTAAATTTAATCAATCTAAGTTTTACCTACTGTATTTTTTTTAATTAGTATAAGATTTATACTAATTATAAAAAACACAGTAGGTGTATAGCAAGAATGTACTATAAATGTATTCTATTTTGCACAAATTCCGTAATGGTTATTGAAATCAGAACTGGTTTATTGACTGAATACTATACCTAAGTTTCTGCACCTATTATATCCTGTATTATTATATATATTGGTAGTGCAGTTCTTGTGGGGATATCTTTTATTACAGTCGTGACAGTGTCTGCCTGGCGACGCCGTTGATATAACCGGCCATCGTAGAGTCTGTCATAGCTTTTATCTCGGCAAGATGATATTGGTAGTGCAGTTCTTGTGGGAATATATTTTATTACAGTCGTGACAGTGTCTGCGTCTGCCTTTATTGGATGAGACCGATAAAGTCTTCGTGAATTCCTATATTTATAGATACCTGTTTTTATTATAATTTGCGTGCATTAATTTATTTTGTATTAATCATAGATATTGTGCTATACACCAACATCTGATGTATAATACAATATCGATGGCTTAAATATGTCAGTGAATACTGGTAGAACTGATAATATTGTTAAATGACGCAAAAGCACTATATGTAATGCTTTAGTTTATACTAATATTGCTTAACTATTTGCAGATGCTACATGCATTTATGCTGGCCCGATAATAATAATAATTATTATTATTTGTAAAGCCCTGCAAATGGCGGAAGCCATGTCAGCAGCACAACGTTATTAGTTAATATACAAGTTACAATACAACAATAATGTTATACAACAGTAAAAATAATGTTAATTTAAATTCAAGCTCATTACATTACAAATTAATACAGATGGGTTTTTAGTCCCTTTTTAAAATATTGAAAGCAGTCTATGCTTCGAAGGGAAAGTGGAAGGGAGTTCCAGAGTCTAGGAGCGCAAACAGAAAATGCTCTGCCACCAAGACGTTTAGATTTATAAGTTTTGTAAGCTAAAGTAGGGGCTGAGAAATGCCTTGTGTTATAACTAGGAAGGTTAATAGTTCGCAAATGTTACAGATATATAGGTCCAGTTTTGTGAATAGCATGATATGAAAAATAAATAGGACAACCTTGAAAATTATTCTTTTTTCGATCGGTAACCAGTACAGACGATTGAGGAGTGGAGTAGAGGGAGCATTCCACTTTGATCGAGTCGCAAGTCGACCAGCAGAGTTTTGCACGCGCTGTAGTTTATTGACGGATTTTTTGTATAAACCGACGAGGAGGGAATTTGAGAAATCAAGACGAGAGAGTACTAGTGATATTTCTAAGTACCTCACACACTCCTGAGGGATGAAGCGAGCAGTGCTTCTGATTTGGCGAAGCCAGAAGAAACAGCCTATACAGACGTCGGAAATATGATGTTCGAATGTTAATTTTCTGTAAAAAAAATACCGAGATTTCGGGCAGATTCACAGGGTAAGATGGTAACCCCATTGAAGGTCGATGAAATCGGGCAGTTGGTGAGCGTTGAGGAGGAATGGCATAGTAGGTTGGTTTTTGATAGATTGATTTTGAGTTTATTTGCAAACATCCACTGGAATATTGATTCTAGACAACTTTCAATCTTAGAATCAACTAATTCATATTAGACAATAAAAACAGAAATATGTATAGGGGTTGTTTATTGAATATAATTAACAATTAGGTACTTATCATTTTCGCTAGGCCTTAATTATTTTATCACTCAATATTTTACATATATTATATAAATACGCTTACCGGGCGACTGACTTAAGATCTTCTTTTCCAGAGGCTAGAATCATTTCCCAAACACTTATAAGTTTTATTCGAAACTTAAAACAATTATACATTTTAAAAGATACTCTAAACGAATCACAAACTATTATTTATTTTTAATTTAGTCGTTACAATAACAATTAAAATATATTCTTATAACCATCATAGACGTAGGAAGAGATACTTGTTTATATGTGATACAGTGAAGAATCTTGTTTGTCTGCCTATTTGGCAATTGTTTGTTTTTAATATTGTTTGGGAGTGGCCGATTTCAGTAAAGGTTTTTTAGCACTCAAATCCACCCTAAATCCCTATGGTACCCCCTCAACACTATGCCCCCCCCCCCCCTCCTGCCTTTAAAATCTTTCTACGTGCCTGTATAAATTGAATAATATAACGATTATATATACCGGACCATCCAGGAATTTTTTTTAAGGAATCAGTATTTCAAATTATAGGAGCCAAAAGTATACCATCATTAATCCACATACACAGATTTTTTGGCTTTTCCTTCTTCCCCACTAGATACGGCCCTGATATATATATATATTATAGCATATATAGTCTAATTAATTATAAATATAATTGGAAATGCCAAGAATTTGCTAGGATGATATATTATTCTAATTAATCAATCATCATATATAGGCTTAAAATAGTTACATATTAGATAATTATAATAGAATAGAATAGAATAGGGGGCTCATCAGGCTTTAAATTATAAAATATATTTACTAGGGGCCCATACGTAGGATATCGTGGGGCCCATACATTAATATTAATTATAATAATTATTATTTAAAAAAATAATAATAATAATAAATAGGGTTATATATGTATTAATTGTTACTATTTTTAAGAGAATAAACTTATATATTAATGTTATTATTTAACTTGTATCTTTTTTCGAAAGGTTTATAACTGAAATATAAGAATAAAGTAAAGAAACAGTAAGGTAGTTAAATGCAAATATTAGTGTGAAATATGTACGCATACAATAAACTTATATATGTATGTATGTAGGTATAAATACGCATACCTTGTTAACTATTTTATAAATTTTTATAAACTGAGCATATTGAGCTTAGTTATTATCATTGTATTTATTAGAAATAAAAATTATAATAACACTAATATACTAATGCTAATATTCAAATCTATAAGTAATAAATTTTGAATTTCCTATTTAAATTTGTATATGAAAAATGTACATACATATACAATTTTTACTTACGAAAATTACAAATATAAATAAAAATTCTGTATAAAAATAAATAAAATTACAAAAAAGTGGCACACAATAAATATTATCTAATATTTATGTGTCATGTTTCTTTCAATATGATAATATATTTTAATACAACAAAATGATGACTGCAAATCAAATTTTACTATAAAATATTTATGCATGATTTTATGTATATTGATATCAAATTATTTATTACCGATTTAATATCCTATAAACTGAGTGTATCTCCAGAGTGATTAATTACTCTATGCTATACATAGTAGGTATATAGCCATATAAAATTTCTAAATTTCAACTTATTATTATCAAAAACATATTTCATTGTTGAATTATAATTGTAAAATTGCAGAAAATAAAATATTCTTTTTAACCATTCTTTTACAATATATATAATTTTTTTGTGAAAAGAAAATATGTGTTATGCTTACATTGCATTGGTTAGTGACACTTTACAAGTTTTTTCTATTAACCCTCAATATACCATGGGGTCTGTGGGGAACCCAGAGCATATTTAACTGTTTGCCGTCTCAATCCAAAACATTGTTTGACTTCCTCCTTCTATGACTTTTCCTAAAGTTATGTTTTCTTATATTTAGACTTATTTGCAAAAATATTTTCTATATAGATTTAGAGCTGTAGTGAGTATAAAAAATTCGAACGTTTACCAATGGGGTATCTAGGGACCCCAAATAATATAATACGTAATTGATTGAAAATTAACACCTGTATATTCGAACAAGAGATTTAGAGAAAATAATGTGTTACACGCACAAACAATGTCATATTTTTTCATATAACAAACACTAGATTTGCTGCACTAGCAGGCAGCCAGCCAGCTGAATACTCGCTAGGTACTCTGCCTATTTGCATAATATGTAGTCTGCTGCATTTCTCTCTCTCTCTCTCTCTCTCTAGTGATTTGTATGTAAGTTTCTGACTAACACAATCAATACCATGATGTGTTACACTGCTGCAGTAAGTGAGTGAGTGAGTGAGAGCTCTCATTGGTCTGCACATGCAAGCGATACGTGTAAATAAAGGTAGGTAGTCATTATATTGTTAGAAGCTATTAGACGTTGTTATCAGTCATTTTATTGTTTGTCTACATGGCTATAGTCGTCGTTTTACTGTTGAGGAAGCATTAGAACAAATTTTAGAATCGTCGGACGACAGCGAACAAAGCGAAGGAGAAAACCTAGAGCCGGATGGTATAATTGACGACTCCAGATATGAAAATGAGGACGATGATATAATGGAAGAAAATATTGAAGAAATGCATTACAAAGTCAATTACATGTTATCCAGAAATGGTGAAGAAACCTGGGAGCGACAGCCTGTTGAAGCAAACATTGTTTTGAAATATTTATTACGGCAGATATTCAGCGACAAATCGTGAGATATACAAACTTAGAAGGAAACAGGAAAACAATGAACTATGGATACCAACCACACCCGACGAATTGTATCGCTTCTACGGCCTTTTACTTCTTGCGGGTGCACATCACGAGAACAAAACACGAGTTAGAGATTTGTGGAGTTCAAATGATGTACGGCCAATATTCCACAAGTCGATGTCCAGAAATCGATTTACGGACCTCCATCGCTTCAATCGATTTGATGACCGTGACGAACGAAATATCAATGACAAATTCTCTACGATCCGCAATATATTTTCACAAGTTGTAACGAATTTTCGAACTGCATACAAAGCTGGACCATATGTAACTGTCACGAGCAACTAGTCACGTTTCGTGGACGTTGCCGCTTTAAAATGTACATTCCCAGTAAGCCAGGAAAATATGGGATAAAACTCTGGGCTCTAGCTGATGCAGAAACATTCTACTGCTTAAATCTCCTACCTTATATCGGACGTACTGATAATGCTCCTGAAAGAGGTCAGGGTCAAAGAGTAGTATTGGAGCTGACAAACACGATCTTTGGAACTGGTCGTCATGTGTTCATGGACAACTTCTTTAGCAGTTTGGATCTCGCACGGACACTGCTTGGACGCCAGCTTACAATGACCGGCACAATGAGGAAAAACAAGGCTGAGTTACCTACTGAAATGCTGCCTCATCGGGATCGTATTGAAAACTCTACCTTATTCGGATTTCAATGGAATGCGATAAGTTGTATCCTATGTCCCAAAAAAAAACAAGGCTGTAATTTTGCTGTCGACACTTCACAAAACTTCTGAGATCAGCGACAACGATAAGCAGAAACCACAAATCATCTTAGACTACAACACGGGCAAGTGCGGCGTCGACACGCTAGATCAACTGGTGAGAACCTACAACTGCATTCGCAAGTGCCGAAGATGGCCGATGACACTCTTCATGAATCTTTTGAACATCGCTGCGTATAACGCCCAAGTGCTTTTTTTGAGGTAAGCTTATGTTGTTTATTACTAGTGTACTTTATAAATTAGTATATACAGTATGTTATATATACTATCACGGCTATCACAAAGAGGCTAGAAAAACAGGCATCATATTCAGTATCTAAACTACTGAAATTTAAAATTTAACAACTGAAACAACTGAAATCGCTCTGAAATTTTTACCAGAAGTAGAACTATATATATAAAAACAAGAAAAATAGATTTTGAGGGAATTTAGTCATGTGACCTTGGCCCTGGAACCCTAAATAGGTAAAAAATCAACAGTTTTCAAAGTTATGTTGTAAATAAACTATTTGACTATATTTTATACTATACTACTGGTAATTTTGATACTTAACCCTCCCCCTCCCCTCTCTTTTACTTTTTCAGTTTACGAAGCGCGCTCGGGGCAACGGCGAAAACGATTTCTACTGGAGCTTTCAAAGTCATTGGTGAATATCGATGACCAAGCTGCACCTGTAGATCAACGGCGGCCGAATGCTGCACCAATAGTCCCGGCAAAACGTCGGTGTCACATGTGTCCACGAAATTGGGACAAGAAGAGCAGAATGGTGTGCCGTGGATGCCACAAAAATTTGTGCCGTGAACATGTACTTTTCACATGCCCACAGTGCTAAAAATGTTTTTTTTTACAAAGTTACATTTCATAGACGTTTGATATATTGACATTTGATTATTTAGTATTATATTTGTATCATTAGTTTGTATTGTACGTTTGTGCATACGTTTGTTTCATACGTTTGTATTATAAGTCTTCTTTATATGTATTAAAAACAACTGGGGTCTCTGTAGACCCCACTGGTAAACTACGCGACTTTTTTTCTCGGTATATTGAGGTTTAAATTATGTTTCTAGATTTCTACTGATTTTTATTTTTAGTTCAGTAAAAATCGATAAAATTTAATGCACAGGAAAATCAGGTCTGTAAGATTGACATGATTGTGAATCTCCGTGCATTTTGGAAAAAAACCAATCCCAAAAGAATGATATGTTTCGGGTGTCCAGGGTATTTTCCAAAGAATTCAAGTAGGTATTTCAAGTATTCAATTTAGTGAAATTATTTATGTCTGAATTCTTATCGACCATTCTGCAGTTGTACCTACTTTCCATTAGAGTGGGTCAATCATAGTGCTTTGATTATAGATAGAGTTTCTATTCTCTTTATATTGATTTCAATTGATACTACTATTTTTCTATAAAGCCTTAAATAAAATTATCCTTTAAAATTTGATATCCATTAAACAGCATACTTAATAAAACAGACTTAAGTATAGATACATAAATGTTATATACCGCAATAGTAAAAAACGCAAGTTATACTTTAAAACAATTCAAAAATAGCCATGTCTTTCAAATAATTTACAATGAATATTTTATTCTACTTGATAGATATCTAATTGAAATTAAACAACTTTATATCAATAAAATATACGTGATGCATATGAAATCGATAATAGTTGAAACTTTGTATATTAAAAAATTACAACCGATTTCAATAATACCCTAGGTATATATGTATGATACAGCTGTTTTCAGCAAACGTAAATTCGTGAAATCTAAAAAAACAATAACCCAATATATTATATTCCATAGATATACCCATAGAGTAATACAGATATACCTTAATATACTTTAAATAACGAATATGATATGTAGTTAATCTATATCTATATTATAATCATGTTAATAGTATAAATGAATCAGACTTGGTAGGCAATACAAATCAGCTGGAATTAAAACATGTAAATTTTTTATATTTTCTCAATTTATGCGTTTTTTATTACCATTGTATTTTTCTGGGTAATATTAGTAAATACGCAAAAACACAATCAAATAGAAAGTCAAATAAAGATCACATACATATATCACTTCCTTCATATTCTAACTTTCGTATGTGTCATAAATTAAACTGTTCTTAAATACTTTTATCGCTATTTTTTTGTCAAGTAACTCAAAAACGAAACCGAAACTTCAATTAGAATATTAGCGCTGCATTGCAAGACTAGATTACCAGTAAAAGTCAAAGAATAATTCTCTGTAATACCCTAATAATATTTTGAATAGTGGATTGAAAAGTATATTCAAAAGAACAGCAAACAACATTAAAGGTTATTATAAAAATTATAGAATACTTTTGAATGTGAAATTATATTTCCAATAATTAAACTTGTCTTCAATTTATAATGAGCAATAGCAGATATATATTATTTGGCTAAATGAATTTCATTTTGATCGATACAGATAAAATATTTATTTTGCCAATTTATAACAAAATTAGGTTTTATACATATCAGCATTCGCAGAAATTTGATAAAATTTATAAAATAAAGTAATTCTACAATTTAAAAATATAGACAGTGTTAAATTCTCATTTCCTTTATGACATTTTTTTAGTGATCTACTTTGTAATTATATTGCTAATAAGTCGTTTTATTACAATGTATTTCAATTGTTGCTTATGTTACAATTACATCACAATTGGTTACCTGTCCATTTGTAGTTTTAAAAAATGTTTTACAACTTATTTCTTTATATTGAAAAGTAATTTATGAAGAATAAATAAGTACATAAAACTAAAAAAGGCAAAATATGAATGATAGGTATATGATACAAATAATAATTATCAGTACAAGAAAAGACTTCCAGATAAGTATTACAGTGAGGTCATTATATAGTTGAGTATATCCAGGACAACTATAATAATTTATGGGTATATTAACTTGCTATTTCATGTAAAGAAATCCAGGAAAGGTGGTAAATAACAAACAAGTGTCATAAATTCCTGTTTGACAGTGCTATTACCATCCGGAACATATAAAACATGAACATATAAATAAAGAAAAGGTTACTCGAAATGCAACAAATTTTTACAATAATTCTCAAGACTTCATGCATATTTAGAAAATTCAAGTACCTAAAATAATTATACCTAAAATAATTATACCTATAAAAATTAAAATAATTTTATATCGACAAAAATGTCCAATAAGAGTAAAAATTCTATATTTTAATTACTCTGTGATTAAATCCATATATGTAGAGTAATTGAAAATAGAGTTTTGACTCCAATTGATTTTACATAAAACGCGTTGTACATTTTTGTCGTTAGAAAACAGTTAGGTATATTTTAATTAAGTTTGCATTAATGGGTAATAAATAAGTAGTACTATTTTTATAATTTTTAGATTAATTATAGAGACTTAAACAATTTTTATAACACATTTAGCAATTTAGAGATATCGTATTTAAAGTTTTAATTTACAACATTTTTAGTGTAAGAATTAATAGTATTAAACTGCTATAAATAACCAAGAAGGGTTGCAACTCTATCTATCAATACTCTATGATTAAAACCTTTCATCGCCAAAGACTAAAGCAACATTTGATGATACCTACATTTGTTTGAGTAAAATTAAATGTTTCATCTTAATTGTATACATAGATATAAATATCAATCTATATATATTGATTAATAAAACTTACTATGTATATATCAAACATAATATCAGTAAATATTAAACATTTTACACTTATACTCCTGATATTTGTTTTATATACTTACTTTAAATACAAATGTAAATATTGATTAATTTCTATAACTGATACAATAGAGTAATAATAATATCAATACGATCAATACTCTATGTTTAATACAATATATGCCATAGAGTAACTATTACTCTATGATATGTATACACTCTTCCTTTGTAACACTGTACTTTTAATCTGAACATCTATTGTTATTTACAATATTTTCTATTAGATTATATATTATGCACTTATTAGAATACAAATTAAATACTCCATGTCAAAGCTGGTTGCTCAAATTTATATTTATAATTTTTTGTACCTTAATTTAAGATAGTTTAGTATTTGTTTGTTTAAGTCAAACCACTTTACTCAATGCTATGTATTAAGTATGTAAGTAATAATTCCGTACAGTATACATAATATTATGTTTCGAATAAAAGAAATATGAATTTCTTCTAATTTGCGATTCTAATAAACGTAGAGTTATTGCTTGTTAACCAAACCAGTTATGACAAGTTTCAATGACACGCATTATTTTTCAGTGTTGTGCCTGGGGGTGGCAAAACTGTCTGCCGCTTAAATTATTTATAATGTTTAAATTTAATATGTCTCAAAATATTAAAAACCTACAAACTTTTTCTTTAAACTAAACTAATTATAATTTCACTAAGTTTTCATAATTAATAACAACACTAAAGCAAAAATAAACGTCAATTTACTAAGATTGATATTTCCAAAAATAGGTCTACTTTTGATGCTACAACTAGCTTATTTAGGGAAATAAGTTTGTCTATATTCTAAAACCATTTTAAGGACCATCGAAATGGCTTCTTTCACATAATCAAAATATTATTTTTCTAGGACAAATAGGTATCAAGCAATAACAAAAATAATAAACGGTATTTTACAAATATTCTTAGTAGGGCAGCGCATAATTTGCTGACAATATCACCTTCTTATATAGATATATGCGTTATCGATTGTTTAGCCGGATCTGGGGTTGATTGTCTACCTGTGGGAAAAATGGGGTGGTTTTACTCTATGTACAAACTACCCTTTGACTACACAAAGGCTTACTTCACAGCTAAAAATAGAACATAACAGAATTGGTTTTTCCAAAAAATGCAATACTTTTTTTCAAGAAAAACATACTGCGGAATTTGGCTTTAGAAAATCCACTATAATGAGAATTAAAATGAAATTAATTGTAAAGTGATTAATATTTCAATGCTATAGGATAAAACATTTTATAAATGTATGCATGGAATAATTGTTATTAATAATGAATATTTGGTTAAATAATACACACTGGCGAAGCCTTAGTGAACTGATTTAATTAATTACATTATCCTATAAACTGAGTGTATCTCCAGAGTGTTTAATTACTCTAAACTATACACCATATAGATATATATTTAGCTATTATAACATTTATAAATTTCGATTCATTATCAAAAACATATTTTAATATTGGCATTTAATGGAAAAATTGTATAAAAAAAATCTTTTTAACCATTCTTTTACTATATAATTTTTTGTGTAAAGAAAATATGTTTTATGCTTATATTGAATGGTTAGTGACACTTGACAAGTTTTTTCTATTAAATTTTGTTTGTAGCTAGATTTCTACTGATTTTTCTTTCCAGGTTCAGTAAAAATCAATAAAAATTAATGCACTGGGAAAAAAAGTCTGTAAAGATGGACATGATTGTGAATCTCCGTGCATTCTGCAAAAACAACCAATCCTATAGTTTGTATCGGAGGGTTTATTTTGTGATATCATCTTTATAGCTTCGATATTTTAATAACAGAACATTATTTATTTCTGTTGATCTAATAACAGAACAACTAATATTATTATTTATTTACCTGTATAATAATAAACAAAATGTAAGAAAATATAATAATACTTTGTAATTAGCCATACATTATTCAACATTTAATGAATAAGTAACATATAATAATAATTATATATACTTACCTATTAAAATTATATTTTTATTCGATTTGTAAATAAACCTGCCCATAGAGTAGGTACCTAAGTAATTAAAAAACAAATTTTTCACTTTTATCGATTTGGTATGCAGGTTAATACTGCTTTTTTGATACACTAAAGCTTTAGCAAATTATGTTTTAAAAACTGACAGAAGTTAACCAGTTTTAGATATACAAGCAATGAATTATATTTTGCAGACAACAAACATATGTTAAAATTGCATAAATATATATTCGCTCTTAAAATTAGTTTAACAAAAATATTGAATACTACTTTTGTTCATATATTTACATGAAATTTATTAGGATAAAAAGAGTTTGGTAAAGGCGATTTTCCGCCGGAGCCAAAACCATGATTTTTCGACCAAGCCAAAGTTACACAAAACTACTGGACAGAACATATGCCCTTGCCCTATTATTATATACATACCTTGTTCTACATTCATATTACCAATTTTCAACTTCATCGATCAATAACTGCAGCCTATAGGGGTAAAAATTTACAGAAATATACATAGTATATAGTTTCTGTAACTTTGGCTCGGGCGGAAAATCGTCTTTACCAAAGATTGTACATTATTTAATTACTCTGTGATTCTGCCCTAATTGTGGTACACATTATTCTGTCAATAGGTCGTTAATTTATAAAATAATTATTAAAAAATAGTATGGTATGATAAAGGAATAAAATATCAAAAATTAATGATGCTTCTAATTGGTAAGTTTGGTACTGTTCTGTTATCGACCACACCCATTTTTTATGTAAAAGGTTATTTTATAATTTCCAAATGTA